>JAJIBD010032721.1:0-45000 GCA_021461705.1 Cryptotis parvus | reverse complement strand
TGACACATAAATAGGATTATGTCAAACTAAAAAAAAGCTTCTACACTGTAAAAGAAAATATTGCTAAAAAATATCCTAGTGAGAGGGAAAACATTCACATACTATACATCTGACAAAGCGCCAATATTCAAGATTTATGTGTAACCACAAAACTCAACAAAGACATAAAAACTGCATCCAAAAATGTTGGACAGATAGTTCTCTAAAGAAGAAATACAAATGCTAACAGATAAATGATGGAAAAAAAAGTTGTGTTCATGTATTATTAGGGAAGTGAAAATCAGAATGACAATGAGATATCCCCTCATCCTAGTGACAGTGGCTGTACCTAGAAGCCCAGACAGAAGTGTGGCAGGGCTATGGAGAAATAGGAACCTCATTCATTGTTGATGAGAATGTAAAATGGTTTGGTTTCTATGGAAGTTAGTATGGCATTTCAAAAAAAATTAGAGAAGAACTGCCTATGATCCAGTGATTCCACTCCTGGGTATCTCCCTGGGCAACACAAAAAATATTAAGTTGAAAAGACATATGTATCCCCATGTTCACTGAAGTACTATTTTTAATAGTAATAGATCAAAAAATATATATATATATGGCCAATAGAGGATGAGTGGATAAAGAAATTGTAGGGGGTGGGGACACACACACATACACACATATATACACACATACATAGGATACTACTTAGTTATAAGGAAAGGTGAGGTCTTGCTTTTTTGCTATATCATGGCCAGAATGGGAAAATGTCATGCTGAGCAGAATAAGTCAAAAGGAAAAAGACCAATATGAGATGATATCACTCATACATGAGCAGCAAAGCAAGGGAGTAGGTAATGTGCAGTTAAAGCTTTTAGACTCTAATGATAGAAGCGAAGTTATCAGTGTAGGGTAGTGGCAGTCAGTGGCCCTAAGCATAATGGTAATGGGAAAATATTGGCACTTTGTGGTAATATTGGTGGTTGGAAAGGTGTGGCAACATTGTACTCCTGGGGCATATGTAATCTCTCGTGAAACAGTGTTTACATCATTGTTATACCACTATTTAAGATACTATTTTAATATACCACACTGAAAGATATACAAAAAACCGCCCCCCCCCCCCCCCCCGGGCCCATCTCCCAACACCAACGTCCGGTTCCCCCCCCCACCCCCCCCTCCTCCCTTAGCTATGGATTACAAGTCCTTTTGTTAAAAAAACACATTCCAAACACTATTCTTTATCAGAAAAAAAGGCTACGGATTTATAAACGAGGTTCTTATATATTTATTATGTTGGGGTAGTAATAGGATTCAAAACAAGACCTTGATATGGTTTTTTTTTATTTTTGTGAGATGAGCTACATTAATAGCATATGACGTTCCCCAACTTTCTTCATGCTCCACAGAGCCTTCAGACATGTATTCATGTAAATCATTTTTTAAATCTTTTTGTTTTGCTTCTTGGGCATACCATACCTGGCAGTGCTCAAGAGTTTACACTTGGTTCTTCTCTCAGGGATCAGTCCTGCTGGGTTTTGGGGAACCATATATGATGCTGAAGTTAGAACCCCAGTTCTCTGGCTGAGCAAGGCAAGCATCCCACCCACTGTACTGTTGCTCAGGCCTCATGTTAATAGGGTTTTACATAAAACATACCAGTATTAATATCCTTTTTCACAAGATTCTTTCACATTTTTAGTGTTTTCACTTAAATACTTTAAAAATAAAACGTATATTGTTGAAGCTTAAATAGCAATGTTTTACTTATTTGCTTTAGTTTGGAGAATAATATTAGTTTTGAAAATTTTTTTAATGTTGGTAAGTTCTATATATTTAACTCATTTCAAAAATTTTATTTACTTTTAATTTTTTACTTTTTAAAACACTGGTTTGCACAGTGGTTGTAATTATGTTAACAGGCATTCAATGTTCCAACACGAATCTTACCATCAGAGTAACCTTCCCCCTGCCATTGTCCCCATTTTCCCAACCACTTCCCAAGTCTGCTCTTAGCAGGTACAACACAATTTATTTTATATTGCTTGAAACATCTAAATCGTTAATGGAATTATTAAAATGTACTTCAGTAAAATAAAAATTGAAAATTGTTATATCTCATCATGGGGTCACTGAGGGTTTCCTAAGCTGCTTGTTGCTAGTTGAGCCTTTGGTTATTGTTTATTGAGCTTAGTTGGTTTCTGTGTTACTTTCCCCTCTGATTTGGTGTGCTCCTACTGGGATAACAGTTTCGTGGAATTTGGAGGTGTCATACAGCTGTGAATGTGGCAGCTGGTAGAAACTTCAGAATCTGTTAAACTGGGCCCATTAGCTTACGTGGCGTGGGTGTGGGTTGCATGTGGTTTGGCTGCTGGGGCTTCCCTAAGTCACGGGTGTGGGGAGAAGCTCTCTGTCCCATTCCGAGAAGACCACAATGTTCTCAGCCCAAAGACCTGCTAAGCTGGAATTGTCATGAGTTTGGTGTCTCTGCCGAGATTAGTCTTCAAGCAGTGGAGTGGTGTTGTGGCAGCCGTCAGGTGTGGATAAGGTTCTGGCCTTTGATAGGTGGGGAGGGGACCTACTTCCTTCCCGAGGATGTCCCAGTATTTTCAGCCTGGACACGAGGGCCCCTGTGAGTGTCAGTGGCTTGGCATGCATCTCCTGGGAGATCTAGTTATGGAGTCTGTAACGCTAGGCTTCTGAGGCTTCTGAGGGCGATCAACTTTGAAACTATTTTAGCAGGTTAAACTTGTGTTTAATATAAATGATGTCAGTAGCAGTCAGGGCACAGATGAGATAATAATTAATGTTTCCTATTGTAGTAAAGCTGTCAGGTCATATTTGAGCTTCAATTTTAGACAGCCTTTTTATGGGGGGCTGGAGTGGGGTTTGGACTACACCTAGTAATGCTCAAGTCATACTCCTGACTCTGCACTCAAAATTACTTCTGGCAGTGTATGGGAGGCCATATGGGATGCCAAAAATTGAATCCAGGTCAGCCATATGCAAGGCAAACATCCTACTGACTGTATTATCCCTCTGGCCCCAACCTCAGGCTCTCCAGCAACAAATCAAATAATGATACTTATGTTCTAATTACAGAGATATTATCAGTTGATCTTTTTACAGTATGCATAGACACTAATAACTACAGAATAATTTTAGTAGATTCTGTGCTATGTTTTGGGCTTCCCAAGCATACTCAGGAATTCTGGACCCAACCAGTGATTCTCAACCAACGGGACCTCGGTTTCACCCAGGGGCCCAAGCACGTGAGGCTGCTTCTTCCCTATGTGCTGGGTATTCCTGGGGACACCGGATGTTATTGGCAGTCCTTCAGGAGCTGCGCTTGGTGATGTCCGGGGCTCCATGTGGTTCCAGAATACAGCCTAGCTGTACTATCCCCAGGCACATGTTTTTTCACTTTTTTTGTTTTACTTTAGGTAGTTATAGTTTGTTATTGATAGATAACAGTCCTCCCCCGATCATCTATCTGTCTGTCTGTCTGTCTCTGCCCATCTGTCTGTGTCTCTATCTATGTGTCTGTCTACCTATCATCTACCTACCTATCTACCTACCTACCTACGTGCCTACCTACCTGCGTACCTACCTACCTACCTACCTACCTACCTGCCTACCTACCTACCTACCTATCTACCTACCTACCTACCTACCTGTGCCTACCTACCTACCTACCTATCGTATACCTACCTACCTACCTACCTACCTATGACTATCACTATCACCATCTTCCCGTTCATCATCTATTTGCTAGAGCGGGCACCAGTAATAGTCCTACTCATTCTAACATACACACAGACACACACATGTTTTGGGGTGCACCTGGCTATTGGCTGTGCTCAGATCTTGCTTTTCTTGGTTCTGTGGTCACTGATTACTCCTGTAGGTCTTCAAGGACCTTATGGGGGAACCAGGGGTCAAACCTGGGTAAGATGCCCTACAAGACAAACATGTCCTACTCATCACACTATCCAACCTCCAATCAGTATATTTTTAAAAAAGTAAACAACAATTACTTGACACAGATACACCAGGCAGAGCAGATACCAGCTCTCCCCGTTGTGCCACGGCCACTCTGCGGCCACGCGATTTACTTTCACCCCTCTCAGAGAACCCTGCAAGCTACTGAGAATATACCATGCACACAGCAGAGCCTGGCAAGCTGTCCGATGTGTATTAAATATGCTAAAACCAGTAATAAAACCAGTAATAAAAATGTAATAAAAAACAACAATATCATGTAATGTGATAATCCATTTAAAAGCATAGTATCTGGCACACAACATATAGTGAGTGTAATTTTCTAATGAAAAGGATTTTTTTTTTCAAAAGGGGTGTCCCCTTATGAAGAGAGGTTGGAGGTACTCCTGGCAGTGCTTAGCACAGCATGGCTGGCCTGATCATTCAGTACTCTAACTGGTAGCATTGGGCTACACTTGTGATGTTCAGAGAACACAAGGGCCATGTGTTCCCTGGAACCTCACAACCCTTCCATGGCTTGGAGAAGCTAGGGATCAAATTGAGGGATGCACACTTCCCAGATGTGTGCTTTACCATAGAGCTGTCTCTAGGCCATTTTGGCACTTAATTTTAAAAAGCCGTGGGAGAGAAAAATAATCCCGCTTAGCCCTGGAGAAACCAAGATGCTTTGAAATTAAGCTACTTTTTCATGCTCTCCTAGAGTGAGTTGGACTAAATTATTTTGCCACTAACCCTACCCTCTATCTTCACCTTCTTTACGCCTTGTAGATTTTTCTGGATTCTTAACCAACATGCATCCTTTGCCTTGGGCCATTATGCTTTATGGAAATTTTCTGTGAAAAAGTTACAGAACTTTTATTGTACAGCTCAGAATTCTTTAATGCTTGAGTCTTTCAAAGAAAATAGAGAATGTTTGTAATTTGTGTGTCTTAAATGACTGCGGGTGGGGGGAACCCACAAATGAGCACATGGTTATTACTTGTAACAGTTTTATTTGAAGAATAAGCTATAGATAATCAGGAAAACTAGTATTACATAAAGATCAGAATATAGGACACATGGTTTATTTAGAATTTACTGGGGACAGTATTTAATTCATTGAATAAATGCTCTCTACTTTTATGCAATGCAGGGCTTTTACATTAGAGTTTACAAAATATGGCTTTTAAAAAATATCCAATGGGAAGAGATTTCAAAGTCATGCAGGCACGTGTGATTGCTCTATTTTGTATATACATATGATGTCATATGTATGTAACAGATGAGCCTTTGATTCATGTAATGCCTTCTATGAATGTAGAGATGATTCACAAAGTAGGAAAAGACTGACACAAATGTGGGAAAGGAGAAGAAAACTGCTTTCAGATGGAGAGAATCGAATGCATAATTCAACAGGTAAAAAGAATAAATTTATGGGATGCTGATCAGTTAACAATATTTGTGGCTTCCTGTGGTTAAAAGATGCAGCTAATTCCTTTCTCCTTTATGAGCCACAAATACCAATATGTGAATTAAGCTGAGACACTCAGTAAATCTGTCTAAAAATCAACTAAGCAGAGTGGAAGTTTCTGAATATCACCCTATCAGTGTTTCAGGCTGCGCACAGGGCACTAAGCCGGCTTCCCAGAAATCTCTATTCCATTGGTATTCATTTTGCATCGGACATTATTTACTTATAAAATATGTGCTCATTACAGACGTCTGTGAGTGCAGTCGCATTAATTATTCATTCTGAGATTCTGAAACATGTGGAAGGTTCTGAAAGGTAATTTCAGCTGCTGATGGGAAATGTTCCACATCGGAGCTCATCAGGACAGTTTCAGGAAGTGGGGCCCAGAGTGGAAGGGTGGCAACAATCAGGTCTTCTCTCATTTCCATTAAAGTTCTCCACCATTTACAACAATGAAAAGATAATTGGGAAATAAGATACCTTCTTTTCCTGAAAAAATATCAATGCTTCAGAAATATATTAAAAGTACATATATTATTCCGTGTTATGTTTCTCCCACTTTCCCTCAAGTGAATGTGAAGTAGGAAATGAAGTATAATATGCTCCTAGAAATTAGATTAGCTTGGCTATTTTCATTGTCAGAATAGAACCTCTCCAGTCTCTATGAATAGAGGAATCTAGGCATAAAGACAGAAGAAGCGAAATAGTAATTATTTTTAATAACCTTCATATTTTAAGGTTAACTTTTTTTTGCATGGCTGGGTGATAGTTCAGCAGGTAGGGCATTTGCCTTGCAAGCTGTTGGACCCAGGTTCAATCCCTGGCATCCCACATGGTCCCTTGAGCATTGCCAGGAGTAATTCCTGAGTGCAGAGCCAGAAGTAACCCCTGAGCATCGCCAGGTGTGACCCAAAAAGCAATAAATAAATAAATAAATAAATAAATAAAAAAAATAATTTTTTTCACAGTGTTGTGTAAGTAGTAAGCTCTCAGTACCTTAAAATTATATACTTTAAAAATATTTTACTTCTTCCTCTTTCAAGTTGACTTACTGGTTTACAGTACTGTAGAACTTGAGGACGTCTGGTGTCACACTCCTAAATGTGTATTTGCTACACCATCCGACCTATATTATATCAGCATCTGAAAGACTGATATAAAAATCATCATCCCTCCAGAACTTGCCTTTGGTAGCCACCATAGTTTTTGTTAAGTCTAGAAGTTACTTTTGTTATTTGAGGTGGGGGGGTCAGTTTTCTTTAGTAATTCATTAGTTGTTCTTAAGTGAGGTGATCTAGCAATTTATTTTTTGGGGGAAGGTTGCCACTCCTGGCATTGCTCATGGCTTACTTCTGGCTCTGCACTCAGGGATCATTACTCTTGGTGGACTGTGGGGGGGTGTGACTATTTGAGATGCCAGGGATCAACCCAGGTCAGTCATGAGCAAGACTGTACCTAGGACTCATGCAATTGCTTTATTTAGTGTAATAACTTTAAGTATCTTTCACTTTCTTTTCAGTGGGCACACTTTCTTCTTTTTTTAAAGTGAATTTTATATGTTTGGTATACATTAATACAGCATTTATTTTTTTTCCTCCCTCCAGAGTATGGATTACAGTACATGCTTCTTTTATTCTACGCTTTCTACTCATCTGTTGATGGACAAAATATGTAATGATGATATCATTTGTATTTGATATGTTGTATTTGATATGCCAAAAACCAATAACAATTATGGACTTTATTCCCATGACCTGAAGGAATGGTTTGAGGGTTCTTTGTGTTCCTGGAGCAAACAGATACCCTTCAGCTACACTTGCTTGAGGCATGACAGGATGTATGGAGATGTTACTGGTGCCTGATCGAGCAAATTTATGAACAATGGGAAGACAAGTGATACAAATGGTATATCATTTATAATTAATATTTTTGTGTTACTGAGATAGTATCAATATTGCAGGAGGAGTGATTGCTTGATCATATCTTAGTTCCATTTAATTTGTTTTCCTCACTCTGTCCATGTTGTAGCTAGAAGAGAAAGAGTTGGAGGGGTAAAAAAAAATTTCTTACAGTGGGACTGATTTTGTTAAGGAACTTTTCATAACTTTTACTAATAACACCTGCCTATAGTCCATTGAAACATGGGGTGTTTATGAAGATGTAAAATTTAAGCTGCAACATATCTCCTTCAATAAAACAAAATTCCTGCTCAGAAAAGAGAATGAATAGAGGACCTTTGATTCCCCACTAACTTTCAGAGTTGTTTGATTCTTTTTATAATAAATAATTTTTAAGTTCAAAATAATTTATTCTTCAAACTGAATCTTTAGAACATTTTACTTTAACATCCTGAACCAAAATAGTATTTCATGTACTCAAATATTAATTTTTACTTAGGTGACCTTATTCATTAAATTTTTTGTATTGGTTCTGGAAGACTGTAAACATTTTTTGTTTTTTCCTTAAATTTCTGAAATAATCTATGTCATGCATGTGTCTGGATAAGGTTTCTGCATTGAATTTATATTTGATGATGTAAATGTCAGCTTGCACAAGACAGATTCCTGTTCACTGTACTGTCTTCCACTCCCTCTGCCTCTTTCTTTCTGACTAACTCCACTCATCATGACACCTTCAGTCCCATTGACATGGCAGCAAACTATATGATTTCATCTTTCATTTAATTGAGTAGTATTTCATACTGCAGCTTCTATATCCAGTCATCATTTTTGGAAACTTGAAAACTTGAGTTGTTTAGGACTTACTCCTGGCTTGGATGGTTTCCAGATTTTGTCTATTGTGAATAATATTGAAATGAACGTAAAAAAGCAAATGTCTCCTGAATAGAGTTTTTTGGGCCTTTGAAATGGAGCCAAGAAATGGAGTTGCTGGCTCCTATGGGAGCTCAATTCTTTATTTTGAAATATCCATATTGTTTTCCAAAGAGGTCGAACAAATTGCTATTCCCAGCATCAGTGACCTGAGTCTGAGTTTTTTTGTACTGTGTCATCAAGTTGTGTTCCATCAAGTGTCTATAGATGACACCCTAAGTCAAAAGCATCGGCTTTGGGTCCAGAGCCATAGTATGGTGGGTAGAATGCTTCCTTGCATGTAGCCAACTCTGGTTCAATCCCTGGCACTCTACATGGTAAACTGAGTCCTGCCAGGGGTGATCCATGAGCACAGAGACAGGAGTAGCTCTGTACCATTACAAACCAAAACAAAATTCTGAGCATTAACTTTTGTTTTTGGACCAGACCCAACAGTGCTCAGGAATTACTTCTGACAGTGCTTTGGGCTCCTTATGGGATGCTGGCAACTAAACAAAGTTGGAGCCATGCAAGACAAGTACTCTACTCACTATACTATTTCTTTGACTGTAGCTTTCAGAAGATCTTATTTCTGAGGGGCCAGGTGGTAATAGTACACAGTGTAGGGTACTTGCCTTATACTCAGCTGACCGAGGCTCTATCCCCAGCATCCCATGTTCCTGAGATCCATAAGGAGTGAGTCCAAGTGTAGAGCAGCATCAGGAATAAGCCCTGAGCATTTCCAAGTATGCCTCCCCCACAAAAAAATGATTTCAAGCCATGCCATAAATCATTGAAATCTGCAGGTAGATATTATGTTTAGATATTGTTGGTGCTAATATCAATCTTGCAAAAGGTCTAATTTTACTATTTATTTACATTTCTGTGTATTCACCAAATCTGATGATGCTTGGCTCTTACTCTTGGCTCCTTTTGGTGCTCTAAGGACCATATATGGTGCTAAATTTTCCCTGTGGGCTAATTCCATAATCCCTGTACTCTCTAGTTAAATTTTACTCTTTAAAACATTTAAAATTTAGGAAACAGATTATTTTCAATTATTACATTTCAGAGTTACAAAATATCCAGTTTTAATCCACTAGACTATGTTCTCCAAGGGACTAAACTAAGGGACTGTCTCTTCTGTTACTAAGAGAAGAATGTTCTTAAAACATGTACTTAATAATTTACAGACTGCTTTCTAAAGAGCTCACCTCATAGCCATCATCGACTTCCATAACTTAATATAGAGAAAATCTGCTTCTTCATAGATTATGGTTGCAAGATTTACTAGTGACTAAAGAATGTAATTGCCATAAATAAGTCAGTTCTGGATTGGATTTTCCAAGGCCAAAGGGCTCACGTGACATTTTTCATTTGGGTACAAACTGGCCATTTGGGTTTATGGGATCATTGAGCCTACATTTCTAGTAGTTAACACTGACCCATTTAAAGTCTATAAAATATAGGAGATGCATCAGAAGCCTTTAAAGTTTTAAAATAAATAATTTCAGATACCTTATCTTTTTTTCCTGTAGGCTATTTGAAAGTAAGTGAAGGCTAACTTGGTTAGTACTTAAAGGAAAAAGTTGAACAAAGAATGAATCAAGATATGGATAAAGCATTGGTAATATTTATAGTATATCTCTAAAATTTTCAGAGTAATTTCTAATATAGTATTCATATTGTATTGCTGTGATAGTGTTTTCAGGTGGGGACATGCTATTTTTAGTACAAAGTAATGATCATAAAATAAGGCTACTTGGATATGTTGTTTATTATTTGAAATTTGGTTAAAATACCCTGCTAGAAATTAGGGGGAAACTCTTTTTTCAGATGTTAGTTTAATGGGATATTCCTCCCCCTCCACCCACCAAGTTGATTTTCAATGCTCCCCCTCTATCTTATTCTATTAATGATTCTCAGATAAATAAGAAAATATATTAATGCTTATTCTAAGTATTTGAAGTACAAAAGCAAAATGCACTAAATATTTTTCATATAGTTTTTTTTTTTTTTGCTTTTTTGGGTCACACCTGACGATGCTCAGGGGTTACTCCTGCTCTTTGCTCAGGAATTACTCCTGGCGGTGCTCGGGGGACCATATGGGATGCTGGGGATTGAACCCGGGTCGGCTGTGTGCAAGGCAAATGCTCTACCCGCTTGACTATCGCTCTGGCACCAACATAGTTTTTATATAGGTAAAATACATTTTAACAGTTGGTCAAAATTTTTATTTGTTGGAGAATATAGTTTATAGTTTAAATTATTTTTAAAAGTGATGGGGCATGAAAAATAAATTCAGTAGCATCTGATTTTTTTTTCCTTTTTGGGTCACACCTGGCAATACTCAGGGCTTATTCCTGGCTCTGCACTCAGGGATTACTCCTGGCGGTGCTCTGGGGACCATATGGGATGCCGGAGATAGAACCGGGTCACCCGTGTGAGAGGCAAATGCCTTACTCACTGTGCTATTACTCTGGCCCCAGCATCTGAACTTTTTAACAGGTTCCTTGGTGGATCCAATCATTTGTACATTTGTTCTATGTGGTTGTATGGTGGAATAAAGCATTTGCATTCCCTATATTTGTTTGCAGATGATAGAGAAATGATAGTGGCAATTTTATTTATTTCATTGTTTTTCAAACCTATATTCTATTGCATAGTCAATATTTCTTAACAATATGTAAAAGTCATATGGGAATAATACAATAAGTATCTGACCCTTTGCAGTGACTTTTTCCAGTCATGGTGGTCTAAAGAAAAGTTTCTACTCATTTTCATAGCTTGTATCATACAGCTGTGGTCCTCAATCTTATTTCCAACCAACATTTTTTTTCTGAGCCCTAAATTTTTAAGATCAACCCTCTGTATGATTACCCTCATGAATAAATTATAGTTAAAAGAATAGTTTATGTATGTCTCATGGTGGTATAATAAAAAATTAAAAAATAGCATTGAAGAAATAGCTAAGAACCTCCATCTCTGAATACATCTCTTTGACTCCACCATTCTCCCTGCATTAACATACGCCTCAGAGACCTGGGCCCTATGAAAGCAGGATGAGAATGCTATTCGGGTCTCCCAAAGAGGAATCGAAAAACCTATGCTTGGAATATCATATGACTCACTCAAGTGAGAGAAGGAATCTGGAGTTCCGACCTCCGTGTATGATCAAGAGTCAGGGATGCTGTCTCTTTTGCCAAGGCGTCGAATATCAGATGGGCTACACATGTAATGCGATTTGGAGATGACCACTGGACTAGAGCCGTTACCGACTGGATACTACGGGGATGTCAAAAGATCACTTGGCCGCCCATCTACAAGATGATCAAACTTCTTCAAGACCCTGAAAGAAGCGGCTTGAGGCTCTTCGTATTCCTGGAGCAAGCAGATGCCATTGGGCTACACTGGCACGTGATAAGGTCAAATGGAGACATTACTGGCACCCGCTTGAGCAAATCGATGAATAATGGGATATCAAGTGATCAAGTGATTGACTGGAGTAGAATAGTTAAAAACTAAAGATCCACACGTGCCTGCACAAGCAGCACAATCATAAGGTGTTTTTCTTGTAGGCAGGCGGTCTTGGTTCATTTCGCAGACCACATTTTGTTCCCTGAACATTTCAAGAGTGATCCCTAGCACAAAGTCAGGAGTAGTACTGAACACTGTCCAGTGTTGTGCAAAACAAAACAAACTAGAAAGACATTGAAATACCTTGCTCTCAATTTGTTATTTTTGTAATAAGCTAAGTTGCTGAAATAGCATCACTACAGCAAATAAGAAATGACCTATAGTACAAATTCATGGTTTGAATTCTCTTGTTCCAATTTGCTGTATCATAGTGAGTATAGTGAGAAGTACACTTCAATTAGAGTCTTGAAAAAGTTCATCAGGAGAGAACAGAAAGTTCTCTCTCACTTGCCTTACATGTGGCTGGCCCAGATTTGAGTTCTCAGCATCATATTAAGTGTCTCCCTCCAACACTACCTAAGATCTTTCCAGAACTCAAATCTAGGAATAGCCCTTGTACTCATGCACTCTGAAATTTTAAAAGCTTGGCAAATGCGGCAGAAGGAATATCATTAGAAAACTCTTGTCTGAGAGAAATATATTGCTCACATAAATAAAACCTTGCTTTATAACTGAAAAAAAAGAATAGTTTATTTAGGATTCTTCTTTGTCAAGACCCTGAATGAACAAGTGTCGTGGAGCTCTGGGGTCCCCAACAGTTCCGGGAAGTGAGATCCCTTCTACATCCGAAGCCGGCGGGAAATGGATGAAAACTCAGGAATCCGGCAAGGTTTTAAAATACTTTACTTATCACAGGTTCAGGCATACAAATCAGCAATAGGAAAAACCTTGTGCTTAGGATTCCCGGCTAGAACCCCAGCCATGTGTAGGCCAAGATGGCGGCCACCATGTGTTAAGGCCTTGTAGAGAGTAGACAAAGACAAGACTCCAGCAGAAAGGGGAAAGTGACCGAAGAAGAGTGTGAGCCCCAAAAGAGAGCTCAAAAAGAGAGCCCAAAAAGAGCGCAAGAGAGGAAGCAGGCTAGTTTTATCCCCCAGCAACTCAGACCTCCCACTTTTATGGGAAGCAGGCAGGGTCAAAAGCCCTCAGGTAATTTCTCCCAGCACCTCACCTAGGCCCTTTTTATATGCTAATGTCTTGAGCCAAGATCTGCCTGGAAATGCCTTTATAGGGTAGAGAAGGGGGTTTCTGAGATGGCATGCCTCTGTACCAAAGACTATACTAATGCCAGTTAAATATTTCTCCAAGCCTTCACAAGAGTCTCGTCTTTTGCTTTACGGGAGTTTTGTATTTTAGTTGCCTTTGAGTTATCAGGGAGCCATGCTTGCTTGCTTGGAGGCAAACAGCATTTCTCTCTGGTCTAATTACTTAGAGATCCAACGTGGCCAGGCAAATATGCTGGTAAGATCTAGTTAGTCCCACGATGATTGTGGTAGCATGAGAGAATATTTATACCAGCCAGTACAGAATACATGGTCAGATAAACTGCCACATTTAAACTACCCCCCTATCTATGAAGTGACCTGCAGGAGGCAATCCAGGGCAGATGCAGAGGCTTTTAGGTGTCCTGCAACAAACAAGTATTGAGGCTCTTCATATTCCTGGAGCAAGCAGATGCCATTGGGCTACACTGGCACGTGATAGGGTCAAATGGAACTATTACTGGCACCCACTCAGGCAAATTGATGAATAATGAGATATTAAGTGATCAAATGGCACTTATTTAGCTAAGTGTAAGGAGTTTGGGAAATGTGGTCCCTTAGTCTGCATGAGCCGAGGGAGCATGGACCCATGGATGGTTACTAGCCACAGTCATGTTACTAGGCCTTTCCTAACCTTTAATGGTTACACTTTGTTTGTGCCCTTTACTTTTCATAGTTTTACATCTTGGGCATATTAGCAGTTGTTTCATCTCTTTCCATAATAATTCTAAATTGGTGAACAAATTCTACCAAATTTATCTCTTTCCATTCCAGTGTTATTATTTATTGTGGGGGAAATAGCTTTTTATATTGTATCCCAGTCACCTTGTGCTCTTTCTGCATTGGAAAAATAATTATATTACACAAAAATTCAACGTGAAGAGATCATCTTGCTTTAAGATGATCTTTTTGCTTTAAGAAAAACCCTTAAGACTCACTAAGTGACAAATGCAGATGAAATAAGTTTGGACAGTGAACAAATATGGATATTGGTAATTCAGTGGTAGGTATATTGTGAGAAAAAAAATTGTAGAAAAGTAGAATTGTACCCCAAATAAGATGCAGTCTGAAAACACAATATTACCCCATTAAAAACAATGTGGTATGTATTGCTTTTTTGCGATATGACTTTCATTGTTATCTATAACTATCTATCACCTTATGCTTATGCTATGACAACACTTAATTCTGTTTATTTTTTAAGTATATTATGCCATTTCTATTTTTATAAATGTTGTTTCTTTGGCCAGCAATGTTCTTATCTTACCTTTCCAAATGGACAAATGTATCCTCATTTATGCCTGTGGAGGGGCATCCCTAGAGGTGCTCAGAGGCTGCTCTGACTGCATTGAGCAAGTTTGTGTGATGCTAGGGTTGAAACTGAGGCCAGTTCCATGCAAGGCAAGTACCTTAACACTTATGCTATCTCCTCAGTCTCTATTTAGCCATAGTATTCTTAAATGAAATATTGGCAAGGATTTTTCAATGTGCTTTTATAACTATGGGCACTTCTTTTCCATGTATTTTTTGAATAGCACTAATCACATTATTTGGAAATGCATTTGAACATTTAGTGTGTATATTATATAGTCAACATATAGCATGGTCTGAAATAATACTAAGCATATATTTATAAAATGAACTCTCTTAAATTTGTATTCCCAAGTATGCATCATGATCAGTTATGGGCATAATTATTCCAAGCTTTAAACCAGCCAAAGGATTAAGTAGAATTTTTTTGTCTAGTATAATTTTTCTGACTTCTTTAATTTTTTAAATTAAAGACCTTCACCACTGCATTCATCTTACGTTATTCTGTCTCAAAAGACTAACTTATACCTTAAACCCATAGGTATTATGCATAAGATATAGTGTGTCCTATTTTAGAAAAGCTGAAATCTGAAAGTAAATGAACATGAGATTGGAGTTTAGTCTTAATTTTAGGCCTCATTTCCATGACCTGATGGAATGGTTTGAGGCTCTTTATGTTCCTGGAGCAAGCAGATGCCCTTGGCCTCTACTAGCATGAGACAGGACATATGGAGATGTTACTGGTGCCCGCTTGAGCCAATCGATGATGAGCGGGAATACAGTGATATGAATCAATATATTTTTGTGATCAAGTGTAAAACTATGACTTACACCAAATCACCTCTTCTGGAGAGGATTATGAAAGATCCATCGAGAGTCAATTAGAAATCTGTGAATAACCTTGACTTAACACATTACTTATGGATTAGAATCATATTGTTGGCCATCATCCATTCCTTTGTATATAGAAGAAATGGGAATGTATTAAAAGATATAAAATATATTTGAAGCAATGATCACATGAAAATTCATGTCTAATATGTGATGTTTTAAGGATACCTTGTCTCATAAAGCTTATAATGTCATCCTAGCCTTTTTCTTCAAATAGAAAAAAGGCACATAGAGACGCAGTTCAGGGCAACAATGAGTTCACACCAGAGAAATGGCTTAGATAAGAAAGACTGGAAAAACCAGTGTTGGTGTAGTATGGTGAAAAAGGAACCTTCATTCACTGCTGATGGGAATGTCTGGTTCAGCCTCTGAAGAAAACAATATGGAGGCTTCACTAATAAGTATGAATAGAACTAACATATGACCCAGCAATTCTATTTCTTGGTGTCTACCTCAAAAATATGAACAATACTAATCTGAAAAGATATATGCACACTTATGTTCAGTATAGCACTTAGTACAATAGTCAGGGTGTGGAAACAACTCAAATAGCTAATGAATGGGCAATGAATAAAGAAATTGTGGTATATATACACAACAGGATGCTGAATAGCCACAAGAATAAATGAAGGGGCCAAAGCAGTAGTACAGCAGGTAGGGTATTTGCCCTTCTTGTGACCGACCTGGCTTATATCTCCCTAGTATCTCATATGGTCACCAAGCACATCAGGAGTATTTCCTGAGTGTAGAATCAGGAGTAACCCTCTGTATCACCAAGTGTGACCCAAAAGGCAAGAGAGAGAAAGAGAGGGAGAGAAAGAGAGAGTGACTCTCCATAGAGGTAGGCAGGCGGCTTAGGAGGGAGTGGCCGGAGGGAAACTCGGGCATTTATGGTGGGAAATGTATGCTGGTAAAAAGACAGAGAGAGAGAGAGAGAGAGAGAGAGAGAGAGAGAGAGAGAGAGAGAGAGAGAGAGAGAAGAGAGAGAGAGAGGGACAGACAGACAGTAGATGAGAAGAAGGCATGAAATCTTGTCAGTCTCTGCAATTTGGATTGAACTGGAGGATATCATAGTTAAGCAAAATGAGCCAAGGGAGAAGGCCAAGTACTAGATAATCTCATATAGTGTATAGAGAAACCAAACAAGAGTATAGCCACTATCAGCTGATTACAAAGCCCTCAGCCCTTTAGTATACAGCTGAGAATAACAGATCAGAGGGCAGTAGGAACAGGCCTGTGGTCCAGATCTTACCTCTGGCCTTAGACAAAACAAGTCAGAGGAGGAGAGCATGATAATGAGATTTGATCCCTCTGGGCCAATTTTAGACTTTAGCTTCAATGCTAGGAGACACACCCTTGCCATTTGGGTTAATAAGCTGATAGAAACGAATTTTGGAGCTATTGTTTCCATCCTAGCCTGAATGAGGAGGAAAATAAAAGCAATACAGGGAAACTAGAGTTCAGGCATAGAGCCAGGTTCTGCTGAATTCGGTGGAGAGATTGAATTTCAGCACATGACTTAATTCACGCAAAATAAGTTTTCATTTTTTATTTAAAACTGGTTTACTGTTTTTTTTATCATTTTTAATTGAAAGGAACTTAGCTAATTAAGTTCATAATTTAAATATATCTTTTATATAAGAAATTTAATAGTTTTGTAATTAATATGCCCACTTTTTCTAGTTAAAAATAATGCAAGGTTTTAAAGGAATTTTTCTTTTTTACTCTCAGATAATATGACATTACTGAGAAGACATTGTCTTGCCAGCAGACAGTTGATTATATTTTGTTATAATTTTTATTTATTTTTGTGCTTTTTATTTCTTCCTATTTTTAACTGAATCAGTATTGCATTGTAGCATTATATAATCTCAGACATGCATCTCTGAGAATCAGTGTTCACCTTTGAACAGGTAGTTCTCAGATAAACATGAAGGCTGAAAAACATCTCATGTTATTCTTGGAGTTTATAGATTATAAATATCTGCATAATACTACAAAGACAATATTATCCTTTTTCCCTTTCTCTGATTGTATGTTATTTACATATACAATGGTCCTTTCCACTGTGGAGAAGCAGTGGAAACTTGCCTAAATACATTTATTTATTTATTTTATTATTTTTTTGAAATATTTTTATTATACCACCGTGAGATATACAATTACAAAGATGTTCATATCTGGGTTACATCTCACAGTGTTCCAGCACCCATCCCTCCACCAGTGCCCATTTCCCACCACCAATGTCCCCGATTCCCTCCTCCCTCCCCTAGCCTGCCTCTGTGGTAGGTTTATTATCTCTTTCTCTTTTATCTCTCTTTCTCTCTTCCTTCTCTTACACATTGTGGATTGCAACACATACAGTAATTTCCCTAAGTCTAGTTTATAGTATACCTTATGAAGAAATGGAAAAGAATGGTTAAATAAGTGGTAATTTAATTGTTAGCTGAATGACTTTCCATTTTTTTTCATTTTTTGGCCCATCACTGAAATGATATAATGACTCTTTCTTAAATCTTGTCTTTTCATATTACTAAGCTGTTTTCTGAATTTTTATTTTGTCTTATGACTATATGGGTTTGTCTCTTAGTAAATTTCCAGAATGGAGGAGAGCTTGGAAAACATCTCATTATCACAAAAACACAGTCTCTTATGAGCTCTATTCCATATGTAAATACCCACTCATTTGGGTTTCTTCTCAATGTTTGGCATTTCAGTTTGTATACATCTACATATTTATATATAAATTATTCCACACTCTTTAGAAGAAACTATTATGGGGGTGGGAAACATTATGTTAAATAATTATGAGTTTTTCAATTTGAAAGACTTTCTGTTTTTAAAATATTACATTTTTAGTAATGTAGTAATGACATTGAAAGTTCTATGGTTCATATTCCTGGAATTCAAATAACAGTGTATTTTTGAGTAGTTAAAGTTCATTCTTAGGTGGAGCCTTCGGAACAAACTATACAATATATTTCTATGGTCTCTTTTGCTCTCTCTGTTTAATTGGTGAATTATTATTTCCAAACTTCTCTAGAAAAATGGCTTGGGATACGAATATTTCACATAAAGGATTATATACTTATTTGCATAGATCATTATGTGCGGAGGCACTTGTGTACAAGAAAGCTAACACTGAACTCTGCCTGCTGAGAACTTTATACCATTGCTTAAATTGATGAAGTGACACTCAGTGGTGCTGAAGAGAAGTACCAGCACCTGTGCGTGCTTACATGCGCTACCTCTTCATTCTCTGAGTGCAGTACTCCTTCCATATCCCAGGCTCCGTTATGACTGCAGATTGTTGGGCTTTTACATAGGCTGTTGTCTCAATCTGCAGTGATCTCTGCTTGCTTTTGGGAAACTTGTTTCAGAGTAAGGGTTCCATATGAGATAAGGTCTTTTATTGGCTTTTATAATTACTTTTTGTATTTTTACATTGGTGTAATTTTTATGTGACAACCAAAGCAATTATAGAATTCAGATTTGTTGAGATGCAGTATTAATAAGATGAATTAAAAAACTAAGGCAAACTTTTGCCTATTTTTATTTTGCCGAATCTTGACTGTTTAAGGAATCAGTATTTAACACAGTTGGTGGAAATTCAGTACTTTGTTCAACAAGCATTTCTAAATCTTGATCTCTTTTATAGAAGCAGTTTATTTTTAATTTTTATTTTTTAATTTTTTATTACACCACCGTGAGATATACAATTACAAAGATGTTCATGATTGGGTTTCAGTCATACAGTGTTCCAGCACCCATCCCTCCACCAGTGCCCTATTCCCACCACCAATGATCCCAGACCAGATTATCATCCCGCTCCCCCAGCCTGCCTCTATAGCAGGGACTTCTCTCTCTCCCCTCCCCTCTCTCTCTCTTACACATTGTGGCTTGCCCTACAGATGTTTATGGTTTATCATAAGTCCCTTTGTGTATATTCAATGCTCAGTTCTAGTGTGGCATTACCATTTCCCACAATTAGTAGAACACTGTATATATTTATATCCCATTAATGAATACAGTAATTCTATATCTGTCTTTTCCCTTCTAACTATTTCACTCAACATGATAATCTCCATGTCGATCCATTTGCAGGTAAATTTCATGACTTCATTTTTTGACAGCTGCATAGTATTCCATTGTGTAGATGTACCACAGTTTCTTTAGCCAGTCTTCTGTTCTTGGGTATTCAGTTTGTTTGCAGATTCTGGCTATTTTGAGTAGTTCTGCAATGAATATAGAAGTACAGATAGTGTTTCTTCTGTGTGTTTTTGGTTCTCCATGATATATTCCTGGGAGTGGTATTTCTGGGTCAAAGGGGAGTTCAATATCAAGTTTTTGGAGGAATGTCCATATTGTTTAAAAAAAGGACGGTACAAGTCTTCATTCCCACCAACAGTGGATGAAAATCCTTTTTATCCCGCGGGCCACACCTGCACTGGTTGATTCTGCTATTTTGGATGTGTGCCTGTCTTTGTGATATGAGATGATGCCTCATTGTTGTTTTGATTTGTATCTCCCTGATGATTAATGATGAAGAGCACTTTTTCATAAGCCTTTTGGCCATTCAAATTTCTTCTTTTTTGAAAGTGTTTGTTCATCTCTTCTCCCCATTTTTGATGGGGTTTACTGCTTTCTTCTTGTAAAGTTCTACAAGTGCCTGATATATCCTGGATATTAACCCCTTATCAGATGGGCAAATATTTTTCCCACTCGTTGGGTTGTATATAACTGGTTTACACAAATGTAATTTTATATTTTTATTGATCTAGGACTATTAACCCCTTCACGGTTCATTCATTTGAACTTCTAATATATAATACTTCATTCTGTGATATAGGACAATAAGACAGTTAGGCTAAATTTTCTATACTTAAATTCAAGGCCTTGGTTTAGCTGCATGATAAAAATTTGATTGAACGTAGGCCAAGAATCACTCTTTTGGGATTCTACCCCCTGTGTACCTAGCCTGGCAGGGTCAATACTGAGATGAATGAAATCTCGGCTTGAATAAAACCCTTATAAATCTTTCCTCAGGAATGATTACTCTGCTACTGATGTAGCAGAATGCTCAGCATGGTAACTGCAATGGTATTGGAGGTCTCTGCAACCCACTCAACAGCTGCTGTCAAGATTGTTCATCAGTCAGCAAAGATCGTGCCACCAAAGGTAGGTCAAGAATCTGGAATCCCAGCCTGCTCACTTTCTGCTGACTAGATTTCAAGTCAAAAGACTTGCTTGAGACACACTTACCTGCTTTCCCT
Organism: Cryptotis parvus; assembly: GCA_021461705.1. Classification (NCBI taxonomy): domain Eukaryota; kingdom Metazoa; phylum Chordata; class Mammalia; order Eulipotyphla; family Soricidae; genus Cryptotis; species Cryptotis parvus. The sequence goes on along the minus strand of JAJIBD010032721.1, from coordinate 24,545 downwards.
CTGTTTCTAGTTGGAGTAAAATGTCTGTGAAGCGCATTGATGGGATATAGTCACTGTGTTGTGCCATCACATGACTTAGACCCCAAGAATTCTTAACTTTCCAACCCAGTTCACATACGCAAGAATGAAAGTTAAAAATTCTTATTTTAATTTTGATTTTTTCCCCCCAGATATATCTGGTGGTGCTCAGCACTTACTCCCGACTCTGCTTAAGGATATAACTTGGCAGGGCTTGAGGGAACATAAGGTATGCCAAGGATCAAACTGAGGTTGGCTGTGTGCAAGGCAAGCACCCTACCTGTATCAGTCAAATCCCAAATAGCCACCTTTTAGTGATCCTTGAAAGGAAGGTAGGGTTTAGATACAAGTTATATATATTGTACAATGTTCGGTCATAACAAATATATTGATGGGGAAAATGATCAGCTTCCTTCCGAGTTTTTCTGGATGGATGAAAAAGAGCATAATAGATTAAAAAAAGAAAAATAATTAGAGAAACATAGACCTCTCTCATGATGAAAGTTTAAGTTCTGTTATTATGTTCTCTCTCATTCTCTTGATTTTGCATGTATTTGAGAGAATATTGGTAGTGACATGATGGATTACAATATTATAATAATTAGAGAATTGGTCTGCTGTTTGTTATGGGGGAACAGAAATATCTTAAGGTTTGAGGTCCCATGAGATGGATTTTTTTGCATACAGCAGGTTTATATTCAATCTCCACCACTACATGTTCCCTAAGGGACCACTGGGAACAGCTCTTGATTAATACAGTAGGAGTAGTCCCTGAATACCACCCGATCTGACCCCCCAAATTAGCTGAACAAACAAAAGCACCGACATATTTTGCAGCCAAATATTTCTCTTTCATACCTTTATTCCTGTTATTCCAGGACTTGAGTGCATAATTGCAGGGATCAGTGAAGCCTCATTAGCAATGGTTTCATTATATCTGTCTTTTTGTTTTTATTATATTGTCTTGTAATTATCTTTCTACCTTCCTATACGTGAATCTTGTGGCACGTACTTTGTTCATGTCAGTATCCTCAGTAAAAAGCCTAACACCCAAGTTTACATTTCATGAATAAATGGTGAAACATGGTTCACTTTGATAAGAAAATATATTTTATGGGACTGCTAGTCTGTTTGTTGCATCAAACTCATAACACCTATGAGCCGAGAACTCTGTAAATATTCCTATATGAATGTGTGAATTTCTAAGTTTTGTTTAAACATTCTTTTGAAGTTATAAACTTCAAGATCAGAGCTCAATATAATCTTCTCCATGTCCATCTGTTTATAGGCACATTTTATAACTTCATTTTTCCTAACAGCTGCATAGTATTCCATTGTGTAGATGTACCAAAGCTTCTTTATCCAGTCATCAATTTTCGTGCACTCTGGTTGCTTCCAGATTCTGGCTATTGTGAATATTGCTGCTATGAACATGAAAGTAGGGATGGTGTTTCCGCTGCATATTTTTTTTTCCCAGAGTAGATTCCCAGGAGTGGTATGGCTGGGTCCAATGGGAGTTCAATTTCTAGTCTTTGGAGGAATGTCCATATTGTTTTCCAGAAAGGCTGTACCAGCCAGCATTCCCACCAACAATGGATGCGTGTCGGGGAACAGCCGCCGGGGTCCCCGACAGTGTCAGGACAGAGGTTCTCTTCTATCTCCGAGGACACCGGGAGAACAGATGAAGACTCACGAGTCCGCTGCAGTTCCAAAAAATGTCTTTTAATAGTACAAAAGCTCTTCCACAGCACTCCAATATAATGAACAAACTTTAGCTCTGGTCCGAACTTAGACCATACCAAAGAGCCTAAGTCTCCCACAAAAAGAGAGAGAGAGGATCTCACCCGAGCTGAGTCCTACCCAGAATAAGGAGCAAAAGGCCAACGAGCCAAAAGCCAAAGCTGCAGGAGCCAAAAGCTGAAGGCTGAGGAACCAAAAGGCAAAAAGGTGAAGCGGCCTCAAGTCATCCCCTTATATACACCAAAGTAATCCAATCGGGAGGGGCATGTCAACAAAGAACTCTAAACAGAGTGTAGTGCCACACCTTATTGCAGGTATAAACAAAGGTTATGCCAAGGACTAAGGGAGATTATCTCTTATGTAAAACACTGGAGAGAGAGAGGGCTGATATAAAGTAATACATCTTAACTTCATGAGCTTCATGTAATCTAGATGGTACCCACAAGGTCCTTCTTATTATTATCTGCACCAGGGTGATTCTGAGTATCTTGTTCTCGTGTACTGAAAGGGTCACATTCGCCTGCTTAGTATGATCCTCCCTATAGTCTTCCTATAGTCTCAGTGTAGCCAGGTAAATTCTAACTGTCCCACGCTGGGTGCAGTGGGTATAAAGAGGAGCTGTGCCCAATCTAGAAAACATAGACAGTCTTAGTAGATGTATAAGTCAGAAGTTATTCAATCAAGGTGACTTCTGTAAGTGCCACACCCTCTAGCAGTGTTTACATAGAAGAGAGGTCTCATTAGAATGAACTTTGACTTAAATAGATTAAGCTGGGAGTGGGCAAAACAACAAAACTCCCAGAATAGCTAAACCTGTCCTCCAACAGATGAGTGTTGCCTTTTTCCCACATCCACGCCAGCACTTGTTGTTCTTACTCTTTTGAATATGTGCCAGTCTCTGTGGTGTATAAAATTTGCCTATAAATCGATGGACATGGAGAAGATTATGGTGAGTGAAATTAGCCAGAAGGAGAGAGAGACAGATACAGAATGACTACATTTATTTGCATAACGTAAATATATATGTACATATTATGATACCAATATCCAAGGTCAAGTGAAACATATATCAGGAGGTCTTGTCAAAGGTGGAAATTATCACAAACGTGTGGAAGTCAGAGGCTAGGTAAGACAGAAAATGGAACAGTGTGTTAACAATTGTCGAGGGTACTAATGCCAACCTAGAACTGAGCATTAAATAGAGGCAAAAAGATACACATGACAACCCTTTAATGTATGTTCTGTAATCCGTAGTCTGGAAGGGAAGGAAAAGAGAAAGAGAGAGAAACGGAAAGAAATAAAGAACCTGCCATGGAGGAGGGCTGGGAGAGGGAGAGGGAACCGGGGATGTTGGTGGTGGGAGATGGGCACTGGTGGAGAGATGGGTGCTGGAACAATGTATGACCAAAACCCAAATATGAACTTTTTAATTGTGTATCTTTGTAGTTGTAAAAATGAAAAATTAAAAAAAAATCAGTGCTTGACAAATTCAGTGCAGAATTATATGAATGCCATTACTTTCAGCACTCATTTTAGAAGTAAAGAAAACTTCCTTTCTTCACTTCCCAACCTGAAGAAAATTTCCTTTATTGAGAACAAAATTAACATTTGTTTAAAGTTTTATCTTCAATTACAGAAGTTTCCACATGTTTTTAAACTATTCTCAGAAAAAAAAACATTTGGGCTTTTGTACACAGGTTAATGTTGTAAATACAGGTTAGTGTACTCGTATCATGCCTGGGACAAATGAGTTGGAGGATTCTCTTTTTTCCTGGTCTTAGGCTGTTCATGTTGTCTGTGTACTCAGACACAGGAAAGACCGAGCTGTTTATAGAGTGCTACTAAATGGTGCCATAAAGTGAAGCTTGATATGTATGCTCAAATATCTTTGTCTCTCTCAAGGACAGAACAACATAGGCTTGGAGGAAAGGTATTTTTCCCTCTACATTTTTTAATGCTTCACAGACTTCAGTTGGGAGGGCAGTAAGGGAGTGTCCTCTGCAATCCACCAGCTGTGGTTTGCCAATTCGAGTTCCTGACAGGTAGCAAACTGCATTCTTGTCTATAAGAGTCCCCATTTCCATTGGCTCTAGCGAGGGCAACTGTTTAGCCTGAGCAATTCAAAGAAGCATAATTGTGCTTCACAGTACACAGAAAGTCACCACATCTGTTTCATATTTTTGGCTTTTAGAACTGAACTAGAACAGAGAAATAAACATACAGCTTTGAATGTAGAGTTAAAAACAAGTTCATGGCGCACAGATGAGCATATTGTATGTAACTCAGTGAAAATTTCCTTAATGAGGGCTTCTTTTGGTAAAGTAAGAAATATTTCTGGTGTTAATCAACGATTTTTTAAAAAGATTTAATAGAAAATATTGTCTATTTAAATGTCAAGGCAGCCTATCATTCCCCTTTAAATCTATTACTGCCAATTGTTGAGCTGTCGCAGCAGGATTCACGTGACCTATTGCAAATATTTGGGGACTCATCTGTACAGCATTAGCCTTTCTAGTGCGAGTTATTTCAAAAAATAATTTGGATGTAGTAGGGTAAAAACATTCAAGGCAATGAATTAGAACTTCATTAACCACTTTCATCTTTTATTTTGGTTCAAATGTAAATGCAGTCATTTGATATGTAAGTGTATATAATATGTGATGACTGCCTTTTTAAAAATGTAATCTAGCAGAAAATACATCGTAATTTGAATGTAACACTGTTTTAAATATAATTTTAACATTCTTCAGCATCTGGCGTCTCAAAGAATGAGGTCATTTGAGGTTAAGAAACTTTTCCTTGAAAAAAAATAATAATCTTCAGACAGTGCAAAAAGGCAAGCATTTATTTAAACAATCAGCATGGAGAAAAAGAAGAGAGTCCCCCCCTTCAGCTAAGTAAGGGTTTACTTAGTGATACTTAAGAATTTTGTATGATAATTATTTTAAAGATAATTTTTGTGGTTTTTTGACTTGAAATAATTTCACCAAATATCAGAATTCTGTCCTAATTGAACTTGAAAAGTCTTACTTCCTTTCTCTCAATTTGCAGCGATGCATTTTTGTGGTTTTTAAAATGTCTGTTTTTACCATAGTAAGCTCCTAGAGGTCAGGGACTGTGGCCTTAACTATATCCTTGAGCAGGGACCTGCTTATGTGAGAATAGCAATTCACTGAAAATTACTGATCAGAAATAGTGCTTGGTCTTTGTATAAATTACTAAACTTAAATATATACCTGCTTAATCAATTTTTTGGATTATTGAATTTTAGCCTCACAGGAAGCCAGTGTGTGTGTGTGTGTGTGTGTGTGTGTGTGTGTGTGTGTGTGTTCTAAAAACCATAATTTTCTCTAATTAATTAGAGAACTGAGGCTCCAAAAAGGCAGAGCAATAAGCACATTGGAAGTAAGACGTGTCCAACTCCAAATTTTGTCTGTGTCATCATATAGCACTCAAAACCTTGTCCCTAAGAAGAACTACCTGTCTTTTAATAAGATTATTAATATGATGTGGTGACATCTAAAATTATATTACTTTTCTAGGTCTTTGTCTTAATTTTTTCCATATTTAATGATTTGGGCTTTATGAGTTTTGTGCCTCCCTATTCAGCCCTGCCAGTAGCAAAAACAGGGGGTGGATAGTCGTCTTTGTATCTGATTTGAACTGACAGCAGTTTAGTATGGGTCTGAAGTTATGGAACAGGAGCCTTCATGATTCTTTGCCACAGCCAGGAAGGATAAATTATTTTGTATCCTTCTTCTGTCATTTTAAATCTGTTAAAGAATTGTATGCTATAAAACTTGAAACCTGCTTCTCTATTGTTAACATCTGATATTTTTTAATAGGGTATCAGAGATTAGACAAGAGAGACAGCATAGTTCAAGTGTTATTTTCAGTCAGTTACCATCACATATTTTATATAAGAAAGCCAATGAGTATTTGTTAATTACAGCGATCATATAATCTTTCAAATGCAAATAGCCTGACTCAGGTTTCGGTTTGTTTGGTACCAAGCAATGATGAAAAGAATGGTATAGTCTGATCGTTGTTTCACTCCCATCTGTGTGCACCAGGCAATCACCACTTACAGATGGTTGTGATTCAGAGACAGGTTGCCACATGCGAAAAAAAGTATGTTTCAGTTATTTTAATAAGATTTATTGCAGTAGTCATAGTCAAATGCTTAAACCTTAATGATAATTGCTGCTAATCTTTCAAGAAAATGATTAGAGTTTAATAAACCTCAAGAACGATATTTTTTTCTGAAGACGTTAGTAAAATTACAAAGGTAAATTCTATATTTGTTCCTTTATCTAATAAATTGAAACTGTGTAAACTCCCCCACCCTTTTCTGAAGTTGAGTTTTGTAGAGATAGATATTTGTAATATATGGGGAGAGGCCTAAAATCCCCTAGTTGGTATAAAAATATAACAGTCAAGTGGCCAAAAACTATCACGAACTATGCTAAAGTGATTTTGCATTAGCCTTGACATTTGTTGGGATTAAAATAAATGATATAAAAATTTTAACCATCTTAAGTGTACTCAGTGGCATTAAGTTGACCCAAAGTGTTGTGTACCTAAAATCACTGTCCTGTTCCAATAGTCCCTTTTGTCTGACCAACCAGAAACTTAGTGCCCATTCCCTCTAGCCCAGCAGTCCTGGTAATCTTAATTTGCCTTCTAGCAATATGAATTGATTCACTGTATCACTGTCCTGTCTTCCCATTCATCTTCGATTTGCCTGAGCAGGCACCAGTAATATCTCCATATGTCCTGTCTCATGCTAGTAGAGCCCAAGAGCATCTGCTTGCTCCAGACACATAAAGAGTCTCAAACCATTCCATCAGGTCATGGGAATGAGGTCTATAATTGTTACTGGTATTTGGCATGTCAATACGACACGGGTAGCTTGCCAGGCTCTGCCGTGCAGGTGGCATACTCTTGTAGATACTTCATGAATTGATTATTTTAGGATTATTTTAGTATTAGAATTATTTAATGTTTTTAGTCTTTTGGGGGTCACACCCAGCAGTGCTGAGGGGTTACTCCTGGCTCTGCATTCAGAAATTATTCTTGATGGTGCTACGGGTACCAAATGGGATGCTGGGGACCGAATCCAGGTTTGCTGTGTGCAAGGCAAACATTTTACCATTATCCTATTCCTCCTGCCCCTAGAATTATTTTATTTTTTGTTCTTTTCTTTCCTACTCTTTGCATTTAGCACAAATGCTTCTCAGCATATTTTTAAGGCATGGTCACATATCAGATCAGAATTGTATTACCTTTTATAGACACATTTTTTAGTTTTTTAATTTATTTTATTTCATTATTTAAAAATTATTATACCACCATGAATATGCACTTACAAAACTGTTCATGATTAGGTTTCAGTCATACAGTGTTCCAGCAACCATCCCTCCACTAGTGCGCATTTCCCACCACCACTGTCCCCTGATTCCCTCCTCCCTCCCCCAGCCTTCCTGTATGGCAGGCACTTTGCCTCTTCTCTGTCTCTTTCTCTCTCTTTCTCTCTTTCTCTCTCTCTCTCCTCCCTCCCAACTTCTCTTATACATTGTGGCTTGCAATACATACATTTAGGGGTTATCATGTATCTTTGCCTACATTCAGTGCTTAGTTCTAGACTGGTATTACCATTTCCAATAATTGTTAGCACACTGATCCCTTCTCTCTTACCTAACCTCTGAAAAGTCCTCCTGATCCTTATTGTGCCTGTCTTGGATATTTGTATCATACAATATTTTTATATCCTGTTAATGAATGCTGTCATTCTATACCCCCTTTCCCTCTGCTAATTTCACTCAACATGATACCCTCCATGTCCACCCATTTATTGACAAAATGCTTGTTACTTGTTACTTGTCTTCCCATTGTTCATCGATTTGCTCGATTGGGCACCAGTAATATCTCCAAACGTCCTGTTGCATGCTAGTGTAGCCTAAGGGCAGCTGCTCGCTCCAGGAACATGAAGAGCCTCAAACCATTCATTCAGGTCATGGGAATGAGGTCTATAGTTGTTACTGGTTTTTGGCATATCAAATACGACATGAGTAGCTTGCCAGGCTCTGCCATGTGGGTGGTACACTCTTGGAAAAAATATATAAATAAAATAAAATAAAATACAAAGGTAAAACCCTATCTGTAAAAAATAGATAAGTCTTGAGGTAATTATACTAAATAAAGTAAAGTAAGAGATAAATACCTAATATTTCACTCAGATGGAATATAAATAACTAATTCAAATGAACTGCAAAAAATCAACAAAACTATATTGTAGCTATCTTGGAACTCTATAGTGGTCACTACAGAGGAAAAGGGCAGAGAAGAGGGTGAACGATGAACATACAGATCATTATGGTGGTAGGGTGGCACGGGAACTTAAGTGAGAGGGGAGTAAAATACACATATGAATGAATGCAGAACATTGGCAAAATATATTTCATTTTATTGTTTGTGTATACCACATCTTTCGTTCATTGTTAGTTACTACCTCCCAAACTAGAGTTTTGGGATGGACGTTGGCTACTTTGTCTATTAGGAACACTGCATGAACTGTGCTTATCTTCCTTGAGTTCTGCTTTCAGTCTGTGTATATACATACCTAAGAGTTTAATTACTGGGTCATATGGCAATTCTCTTTTTAACTTTTTCAGGAGCTGATAAATTGTTTCTAATAGCTACTGTGTCATTTCATATTTCTTCCAGCAATGCGTGAGGATTGAATTTATTCACATCCTTGCCAACATATGGTATTTCCCATTTGAAAACTAATAACCATCTTAAAGTATGCAAATCTTGAGCTTTTATAAGTTGAATAGCTACATTGATCATGCCATACTTTATATTTGATAATTTCATATGATTTATTATACAGTTCATAATATAGAATGATCTTGACTTGAATATTTCCATATTGACTAAGTTGTTTTACTTGAGGGAGATGCAAAAATCCCCCACAAAACTGGGCACATGTAAGTAATGCCTAAATCCCTTTGTGAAAGCCTAAATTGAACGAAAGTTTTAATTTGGTACATGAAATAAGAGCAGCAATAAAATTCATAGCTTTCCAAAAGATTCAAATAGTACATATAAGCATTTATAATTTCAAGTATTTATGTTGTTGAGATAGGCTATGATATAATTACTCTGTATACTTGACAAACATGATGTATATTGTATATATGAATGTATTTATATTTTTTATTTACATATATTTTTATAATCATGAGGTTTTTGAAAGAAAGGTAATGAAAATTGGATCCTGATATATACCCAACTCTTGGATGCCCTAATTGACATTGAATCTTAGTATTGTTTTTCTAAAGATAGATTTGTTATTCTGGGGTCAGAGCCGTCGGGTGTAGATCTTTTTGATATATTTTAATTGTGGGTATTTCCTTTTCAGCCCAGGAATTAAATCAGCTTTTTGATTTGAATGTAAATTGTGACTATGTATGAGCTTGTGCTGTGTCCAGTCTTTATTTGAATGTTGGGAAATGTGGAGCCTGTGTAGAGGGGAGGAGTTCCATATTACAGAGACTATTCACGGGGAATAGTGCATCCCAGTTTGGGGGAAAAATCAATGGGTATTGAGTTTTGATTGAAGATGGCTACAAACCATCTGTTAGACACATTTTAAGGTTTACTATTTCATTTCTTGTACTAAGCACCAAAATTTTATCACCATATAATTCAAGGTTTATATTGCTTCGGAACTTTAACTTTGAGTTCATGTTTGAAATAAAATATCTTAAATTATTTATTTATGGTTTTAATATAAAATGATCTACTTTTTTGTACTTTATCTTAAAGAATGTAGTTTGACATTTTAAATAGAATTATTATATAGAAAATCTTGAGCTTTCATAGATATTATCAATATTTGTTGATAAGTAAATACAGCAAAAAAAAAGCCAACAGTATGCTAAAACAAGAGCTTGTCTCTCCTGTTAGGGCATTGAAAATGTGAATTATAGAAATTGTGTCATCTCAGACAACTTACTCTCCAAACCAGACAGAAGAGGTACAATTTGGGATATTGTACACATATTTAAAATAAAAAGAATGAGAGACTACATTATCATCAGTAGCCTATATTCTCATTGCATTCTCAACCACACAGGCTATATGTATACATATACACACATAGCCTGTGTGGTTGTGGAAAGCTAAATGAATCACAGAATTTTTTTTCCAATGAATGAGTCACGGCTGACTGAATGGAGGTAGGAGTTTTAAGCTTTCTTTGAGCGATGGAAAGAGTTTTTCATCATTTTATATATTATTCAATATCTCTGTCATTATCGCTTTTGAAAAATGTTATAAAAATGATCATTTATCATTTAAAATCAATGGAGATATTTACAACATGTACTTTACTTTCATAGATCTGGAAGTACTTTTCAAAAATCAATTAATTTGTGCAATATAATACTGTAAGATTAGCCTTATTATCACCATTTTATGGAGAAATTCAAAGCAAGAGAGGTTAATTAACTCATCATACAGTCTACAGGGCCACAGTGTCAAGGCAAAATGGACTGAGCACCGACCCGAAGGCCAGGAACTCTGCTTTTAGCATGGATTTGAATTGATTTAGATCAGTTTCTCTAGCCTAAAAAGCATATGCAATAATTCTGAATTATCATGTGGTAATATAGTGTGGATTAAATAATTAATATTCTGGAGCACTTTATAAATGTGAATTATTATAACTAATTCTTGCTTTAAACCACAAAGTTGGTCAAGCTACCTTCTACCACTGGTGACTAAAGTGTAAATTAATTATCTAAGTGAGAAATTCATCTCACATATTTCCTGCTGAGAGATGAGAATCCTCCTTTATGATTGAAAAATCTATATATACAAAAAGTCTATATATGTAGTGGTGCATTTTCTGTTTCTCTTAGTGTCTAAGTTGTTTTTGTTTGTTTTGGTGATACCTATGTAATATTTTTTGATGATAGCTATGTGGTATTTATGGAGTGTTTTCTCATTATGATTTTGTTGTGTGAATGTCCCTGGTAATACTGAGCATCTTTCTAAGGCCTTTGATCTTTATATAGGCTACTTTTGCTTGTAAAATATTTCTACTCAAACTCCTTTGGCCATTTTAAAATTGTGCTGTCAATTTACTCCTTAGTTGAAAAAGCACTTTGAATAGTTTGCTCAATAGCTCCAGGCATGTGGTTTGTAGTTATTTTTTCTCAATGACCATGAATATGTCCTTTTGAAGTATAAAATTTTTATTTGTATTCTAATTTATCCTTTTTTGTATCCTGTTCCCTTTTATTTTCATAGATTAGTTTGTTGATTTATTTGAAAAAGTCAGCTAGGAATTTGATTGAGATTGCACTGATTCTATTGATCTGCTTGAGAAGTATGTCATTTTAATAGTGCAGGGACATAAGGTATTGCTATTTATAAACAAATTCTCTTAAATTCCTGTCCACAATGTTTTGTCATTCTCAGAGAACTAAATACTACTACTATAGTTCTCGGAATTACTCTACTTTGGTTAAAACTTACTCTTAGGTATGTTTTGTTATAATAAATAAAGTTTGCTCCCAAAATTTAATCCAGATAGTACATTGTTAGCATACAGAAATACAGTCGATTTAGTCATTATTAATGTTTCCTAAAATCTTGTAAAGTTGTTTATAGCCTATAAAAGATTTTAATTGGTCTCATAGTTGCTCTATGTAAGGACATGCCACAAAAATAGTTTTCCTTCCTTCCAAATCTTGGTAGTTTTTATTAATTTCTCTTGCATAAATCCCTTGGTTAGAATCTATATACAATTTTGCTGGAAGAGACAGGAGATGATATCCTGGCTTGGTTTTTTTTTTTTTGAGAGAAATGTTCTGTTTTTATTTTGGGGTCACAACTGGCGATGCTCAGGGGTTACTCCTGGCTCTGCACTCAGAAATAACTCCTAATGGTCCTTGGGGACCGTATAGAATGCTTAGGATTGAATCTTAGGTCTGCCGTGTACAAGGCAAGGTCTCTACCTGTTCTACTACTATTCTGTGCCCCCATTTTCTAATCTTCAGTATGACATTCTCTATTTTTAAAATAACCTGAAGAATTTATTTTTCAATTCTAATTTTTGAGTATTTACTTGTTTATTTTGAAAGGGTGCTATGTTCTGTAAAATTTATTTTGTAAAATTACTATTTTTTTCCTGTATTCTATTTTGATTGTGTTACATTTATAGATTTTCATATATTGATTGATTCCTTGCTCTCTTTGGTCATAGAATATGATTTTTTATGAATTGCTGCATTAGTTGCCAGCATATTGTTGAGATATGTTTATGATATAGTAATGAGGAATATTGGTCTATCAATATTCATAGAATGAATTAAGAGATATTCTTTTCTGTTTAAAAATTGAAAAATAATTATAAAAGCTTAGTGTCTTTAATTTTTTTTTGTTATTTTTTTGGGGGCTACAACTGGCAGTGCTCAAGGGTTATTCCTTTATGTGTGGTATTATTTCTTGGGTTTTAAAAATTCCAATGGTCTTAAATATCTGTTTTGTTCTAATACTGCTCAGTTATAATTATTAGGGCTTTATAATATAGTTTTGAAATCAGAAAATATGTTATCTCCATTATTTCCTTTTATCTCAGAATGCTTTTACTATTTAGGGTCTTTGTTGAATGTTGCTGTCAATGTCTGGAAGGGAGCTGGAAATACGTGTCCTTATATTGATATAGACACCACCTCATGTGGGAGATACCACTCTCATTTTAAATGTTCTTAAAAAATAGGCACAGGACTTGATGTTCTAGGAAACTTGCATGCACTATATGAAAAAGAATTATGAAATGGCATAACTGAAAAAATGGCATGTGGGGCCAGAGCGATAGCACAGCGGGTAGGGCTTTTGCCTTGCACATGGCTGATCTGCGTTTGATCCCATATGGTCCTCCGAGTACCGCCAGGAGTAATTCTTCAGTAATTCCTCAGTGCAGAGCCAGGAGTAACCCCTTAGCATTGCCGGGTGTGACCCAAAAGAGAAAAAAAGAAAAAAAATGGCATATTTAGCTTGGTATAAAGAGGTGAGCATACTAATAACAGGTATTACTTATCTTTAGAAATAGATAAAATTCCTTTGCTGAACTTAATTAAATATCCCTCTTATTGTACTAGTGGACTTGTTTCTAAGCATTAAGAATCTTCCCAAGTTTTAACATCAAATTTTCATAACTCTACAGGTATGAATATTACCTACTCTGTTTATAAAGACCATATAAAACTTCATAGTATCATACCTGCCAACTTTGAATGAACAAAAATAGGACAAGATTCATGCTATCATTTAGGAGAAAATACATATAAATCAAAGTAAATGTCTGAAATTATAAAATAAAGATTACTATTTTCATATAATTTATAATATGCATTTAAAATGAAATAAACAGTATGAATAGTATTTGGATACTACAATATGGATATATTTATCTACTTTTTCTATCTTTAGTTTTTTCCTATAACAGCTTCATGAAAAATAGTTCTGTGTATAACTAGTTATTTTCAAGAATCTTTCCCCTTTATCAATTATATTCTCAGTACTTTAATATTGGAATGTTAGCAACTTATTCTTGACAGGTTTAAAAAAGTACAACTCATCAGAATAAAGTGATTAATCATTCCATACTGTATAAATATATATTGAAAAGAAGCATATACATGTATACTAGTCATGTTTTTCAGAAAGCAGATCTGAAACGCTCTTACCAGAATTCTATTGCCTTTTAGATCCTTTTGCTCTGGCAATTTGACATTAATCTTGTACCTTCGAGACCACAACATGGATTTGACAAGATATATTGTGATTTAAAGGAATCAAAGCTAAGCATTTACGAAACTCAAGACTAGAAATGCAACTAGAAATATAGCAATATGATCTGAACTTGAGTTCTAAAGTGTCTGATGAACCTCATGCAAGCATAATAGAATTTTTCCAGCATACTATTTGATTACAGGCCCCAAACATATTTTAAGGTCTCCCATCCCCTCCCCTTCCCAAAGTCTTCTTTTTATACTCATTCTATTCAATTTCTCTTTGCTAGTAGTTTTACACATGACCTGAACAAACTACTGCGGTTGCCACCGAGGTTCTTCAAGAGAAGAACTGACTACATCAATATGAAAAAATGATGCTATGATTTAATAGTCAATCTAGTGAGATATTTCTACCAATTCATTGCACTTTGGCACTGCTACAGACTAGACACACTGCTGTTTGTTTTCATATTGTTAAAAAACATGGGTTATACAAAAACATTACTTACAAAAAACATATGTCCTCCTATGTTCATTGCTGTGCTGTTTATGATAGCCAAAATCTGGAACCTGTCCAAATGTACAAGAATAGATGCCTGGATAAGAAACTGTAGGATGACTGAATAGATGACTGCATAAAAGAAACTAGTATATACATATATAATATGTATTAATATACACAAATATGTATGTAAATATGTGTAAGTATATGTATACACAATGGAATACTAAAGAAACTTTACAATTGCAATTTTCTGCAATGTGGATGGAACTAGATAGTTTGCTAGTGAACTCACTCAGAAACAGAGGGACAGGTACAGAATGAATATCTGTACCCCATATCTCATATATGGGATATATAAAAGAACATAGTAAGGGGATAGCAAATGGCCATAGGAAACAGAACTTGAGAACTGGTCTATGGCACTGAGCTAACAAAAAGCAGTGGCCAAGGGCGGAATGGGAGGGGAGCCCTCGAGGAGCAGGAGCTCTGGTTGCAGGTGTGGTGCCGACGTTCTATGCATAAACCCTGTCATGAACGGTATTATAAGCCACGTTGCCTCAAATTAAAAAAAATAGAATGAGCTATTGTGGGGCCTTACAGTCTTAATATTATTTTTTGTTATTTTAAAATACACCAGTGCATTATATTAAAATGTACAGTGTTTGAAAGCAAAAAAAGGAAAACAATTGGAAGTGTAAAGTAGGAGAGGGAAGAGGCCAGAAGAGATGAAAAACTGTCAGGAACTTGGCAGTTGGTGGCAAGTAGCTCCATTGAGCCACAAAAGCATCCTAAAAAGTCGAGATATTACTGCTCATAGTTGGTATTTAAAAAATTCTAGCTCGGAAATATTTTTCCCTTGGTAAATACATAATGGCGCTGACATTTAAATTCAGGTCTTTGCTGAATCTCCTAAGTTCAGGTTCTTCCCTCACCCCCAGAATACCTTAGTCTTCGGCCACTTTCTTTTTGATTTATGGATAATATCAAGTCATGCTTAAAGCCAAGGTATATCTAGTAGAAAATATTTAATTCCTTTTCCTAAATCCTTCAGGTGGTCATTAGACTACTGGATGTGTGTCTAACATTCAGCAAATATGTCTTTTCTTCTCTGACCACAGTAAATGACAGCGAGATGTCTCACCTTCTGGTTGGTTTCCATTAGCAAGCAGCAATCTGGGATTACAGTCCTCAAAACCACACACAGCAGATGTGTTGAAGATAATGCACAGAGATCCTGTGGAATATGTAAGAAGATTTTTTTCTCTCTCTGCCTCTGGGTTTGTCACCCATTCTCATTTATAATTTATATTGTATCTTGAATGTAAAATGCTATTAATTGGGCTAAAGCCTGTGCCAGTAAGGTCATAGATTCAGTTCACTGCCTATACCTTAAACAGATTTTTGATTCATTAGCTTTTTAAATGATGAATCAATATGTTTTTTGAGGGCCGAATTGAGGGAAAGAACCATCAACCTTTAATGAATTGCTAGAACATTTTTATATAGCTAAGAAATATATAAACCATAAAGCTTAGATAAGGTAATATTTTTTCTCTCCATATCTACACTCCGGGAACCAGGGAGAGCCACAGTTTACACACGCAGTGCTGGGGCCTCCACATACAAGGCATATGTTTTGGCCCTTTCAATTTTCACCACCTTTCCAAAAAAACTTTTCAATATTTTTTTTGTTATTTTTTGGACCACACCCAACTATTCTTAGGGCTTAGTTCTGCCTCTTTGTTCAGGAATTGAACAGGGATCAGGTGAGTATAAGGCAAACCTTACTTGATGTATTAACTTCTCTGCTCATTTTCAGTAATTTTTGTCCACATAAAAGTAAGATCCCTATTCAAGGATTCCAGTTGCCCAGGGTTGGAGATAGTACAGCAGGTAAGGAGCTGGCCTTGCATGTGACTGACCCAGGTTTGAAAGCAGTCATCCCATAGTACTGCCAGAAGTAACCTCAGAGCACTCCACCCTCCCCAAAAAAAAGATTCTAAGTGTGACTATCCTAGAGGTCAATAGCAAAAGAAAATAAAATTATTTGTTACATATTTTGAGATTTATCAAGGTAAAACAAACTTGCATTACTATTATTTCTTAAGATAGGACCAATAAGGCAAAGTGAATTTGTGTTTCTGGTACGCATACTAAAATATGAAACAAGTGTTTCTTATAATCCAGAGGAGTGAATGAGGGGCTGTATACAGCTGGTTGCAAGAAGCTGGAAGCACACCAAAATAATTATCTTGTAACATGCAGGGTAGTCCTATAAAGAAAGAATTGTGCACCCCAAAAAGTCAGTAACACACTATTAAAAATACCACATGGGCCTGTTGCCAATGGGACTCAACCAGAGGAGTTGGTGGGAGAACCCTGGAAGGTAGGGTTCCCCCATGGCTAAGTGAACAATTTGCCTCACTGTGATTCATACCCTTAGTCTTACCTATATCTGCTTTATATTATATTTAAATGATAGGAGTTAATGATGAAATGCATTAAGAATTTGGGGGTGATGGGAGTATGGCTCAAAGAATAGAATTCATATGTCTGACATGTGTGAGGTTCCTGACTTTTACATCTGGCATGGTGTGCCACTCCTCCCTGTCTCCCAAGCCCTAGAACTTTCAGCTGTTGTTCTGATTGCCCCTGCTACTGCAGTGGAGACTGCACACTGAACGGCCTACACTGCACCTTCATAGGACTAAGGTACTTCTCAGGCCCCAGAGAAACTCAGTTATGTGTCCCCCATTCTAAAAGAATAGTTTAGGCTTTTGCTATGAATAAGGATTTTCAGGGACCATGAAACAATGCAATGAGCTGACTCTATTTTTTCTCAAAATTTATGCAATGAATTGTTGCAGGACTCCTCTAAGAGCCTCTGCATCTGCTCTGGATTGCTTCCTGCAAATCACTTCGTAGATAAGGGGGTAGTCTAAATGTGGCAGTTTATCTGACCATGTATTCTGTACTAGCTGGTATAAATATTCTCTCATGCTACCACAATCATCGTGGGACTAGCTAGATCTTACCAGCATATTTGCCTGACCACGTTGGATCTCTAAGTAATTAGACCAGAGAGAAATGCTGTTTGCCTCCAAGCAAGCAAGCATGGCTCCCCTGATAACTCAAAGGCAACTAAAATACAAAACGACCATGAAGTAGATGAGACTTGTGAAGGCTTGGAGAAATATTTAACTGGCATTAGTATTAGTCTTTGGTACAGAGACATGCCATCTCAGAAACCCCCTTCTCTACCCTATAAAGGCTTTTCCAGGCAGATCTTGGCTCAAGACATTAGCATATAAAAGAGCCTAAGTGATGTGCTGGGAGAAATTACCTGAGGGCATTTGACCCTCCCTGCTTCCCATAATAGTGGGAAGGAGGTCTGATTTGCAGGGGTATAAAACTAGCCTGCTTCCTCTCTAGCTCTCTCTTTTTTGGGCTCTCTCTTTGTGAGCTCACACCCTTCTTGGGAGTCTTGTCTTTGTCTCCTCTTTACAGGGCTTTTAACACGTGGTGGCCGCTATTTTGGCCTACATGTGGCTGAGGTCCTAGCCAGGAATCCTAAGCACAGGGTTTTTCCTATTGTTGATTTGTATGCCTGAACCTGTGATAAGTAAAGCCTTTTAAAACTGCATCGGATTTCTGAGTCTTCATCCATTCCCGGCCTGGTTTGAAGGTAGAAGGGAACTCACTTCCCGGCTCTGTTGGGGGACCCCAGCGGCATCCCCGACAATGAATCAGACACCAATGGAGTTATATATAGAGAGTACTTTGTGAAGTAATTATGTCACGAGGGTAGAAGTCTCATGAATGGATTAGTACCCTTCTAATGAGAGCCCAGAGAACTGTTTAATTTTCTTCTACCACATAAGGGCACAGCAAGAAAGCTGATCAGAGGAGGATCTACATGAGAATTTAACCCTTAGAGTTTAAGGTGTTCTTTATTTTTTTAATTTTAACTACGTGGTATCTTGAATACTCTTGGTGTTGCTGAAGGGCTCTTCCTGAGTAACCCCTAGTGATGCGTGTGTTGGGGATTTGAATTGGGGTCAGCTGCATGTGATGCAAGTCCTTACCTCTGAACTATATCTGTACACCCACAAATACTAGACATTTTAACCACCAGGCTTACAATTTTTATAGCTTCTAGCTCCTTAAGCTAAGACTTTTTTTTGAGCTAAGACTTATTCTGATTAAACTTTTGCCCTCAGATGCATTCTAAAGCTTTTTTCTGTTACTACGCTTGACCTCAACATTATTATATCAATAGTTAATTAAAGTTTTCATCTTAGTTTATCAAAATTATTTAATAATAAACATTATATTTAATCCTATTTTCCTATCCCTTGATATATTTTCCTCACCTTTCTAAGTTTTCCTGTTTGGGTTTGTTTATCTCTTCTACTTCACTGGTAGTTCCTACTGCATTTTTGTTTTCTGCTCCTACCTTTCTCCCAAATGGTCCAATGTTTTACTGCTCGGATGTTCTAGTAGATCTCAGTTATGAATCTTCGCACTTCATTGGTGACACTGGTCATGAGAAACGGCTTGTGCAGTTTTCAACTTTGGTGGTATATCTTCTAATTTTCTTGATTGAAGCACTTCCTGAATCAAAGCAAGACAGATATTCCTTACTCAGTAATTCATAGCTTTTTTTTTCTATTCAGGTCCTTTTTCTGGAACATCCATTTTTTCCTTTCCTTATTGTTTTTTGTTTAAAATTGTTTAATTTTATTCTCCCATTACACCTCATATAAGCACAGGTAAGCACAGGCTTACACTGGCTTGTTCTTGCTGTTCTATGACATTCAAGATACAATCACCAACCCTGCCACCAATATGCTTACACACAACCATTATCTCCAGTTTTCCCACCTGCCCCTTAAATCTGCTCCCATATCAAGCCATCAGTAATTTATTTTATATAACTTGTTATTATTTTTATTTGCAAAAGAATGATCAATGATCAAAGAATTTTTTTCAGAAGAAAGTTATTGAAGATTGTGTATCTCACCATGGAGCTATTAACTCCTTGTATAAGAGATTACTAAGATATTAGAGGTTAAGCCTTCTAAGTTTATATTTTATTAATTGAGGTTGGATGCATTACATTCTACCCAATCTGTTGTGTTACTCTTGGTTTATCAGTGTTTGTGGCCATGCACTCCAGGAAGTCCAATTTTTACTATTCACTTGTATCACTTTTCTTCCTGTTGTTCATTGATTTGCTCAAGTGGGCACCAGTAACATCTCCATATGTCCTGTCACATGCTAGTGTGGCCCAAGGGCAACTGCTCACTCCAGGAACAAGATGAGCCTCAAACCATTCCTTCAGGTCATGGGAATGGGTCTATAATTGTTTTTGGTTCTTGGCATATCAATTACGACACAGGTAGCTCGCCAGGCTCTGCTGTGCAGGTGGGATCCTTTTGTAGTAGCCTCTCATCTTGTGCATGTATTGATGAGCTGCAATGGGGAAAGATCAGCTTTTCTGCTGGGTGGGGCTCCAATGAGCTGTGGAGTCCGGATGTTGAAAAATGGCAGCCCTCATGGTGTGGGGATTCCTCTGTCTTCTTGAGAGGCTCTGCTGAGATGGCGGGCCAGGGTTAGAATCCGCCTTCCCTCCTGGGTGCCTCATGATCAGCTTGCACAGGGAGAGCCTGTAGCAGCTCTACCCCTTGTCTCTGAGTCTCTGAAACAGGCATACCTGGGCTTGAAATAGACGGCTGTAGGGTGGTACTCTAATGAGCAGGGCTGTGATCAGCTCTTCTGCTGGGTGGAGCTCTGAAGAGCTGTGGAGTGCAGGTGTTGAAAATGGAGGCCCTCATGGTGTGGGGGTTCCTTTGGCTTCTTGTGAGGCTTTTGCGAGGATGGCAGACCAGGGCTAGAACCTATTATTTTTAAAAATTATTATTGAATTGCCGTGAGAAACACAGTTACAGAGCTGTTCATGATGGGTTTCAGGAATACAATGTTCTAACACCCATCCTCCACCAGTTTGCATTTCCAACCACCAGTTTCCTCCTGCCACCCCCTTCCACCTTTCTCTGTAGTAGGTACTTTCTCTCTCTTCTCTCTCTCTTCCTCTGTTTCTCATTCTCTCTCCCTCTCTCTATTTGGGCATTATGGTTTGCAATACAGATATTGCAATACAGATATTGAGAGGTTATAATCTTCATTCCTTTGCCAGTTTTCAGCATGCAGTTTTTATCCAGAGTAATCATTCCCAACCGTCTTTGTCATAGTGGTCCCTTCTCTATTCCAACTGCCTCCTCCCCCAGCCCTTAAGGCTGGCTTCCAACCAGAACCACTCCTCCTAGCCCTTGTTTCTACTGTACTTGGATATTAGTCTCATGTTAGGTTTTTTTAATTCCACAAGTGAGTGCAGTCGTTTCTATTCTCTCGTTCTCTTTCCAACTCTTTCACTCAACATGAAACTCTTAATGTCCATCCACTTATAAGTGAATTTTATAGCTTCATTTTTCCTAACAGCTATGTAGTAGTTCATTGTGTAGATGAACCATAGTTTATTTAAGTTCTTTAATAATTAAAAGTGTGTAAGAGGATAATTGACAGTGGTATATGGAAATTAGATTTTTAATTGGTAATTATAATTACACTAATGCAGTATACCTGAAATCACTATGGAATTATAAGCCAATGTCAATAACATATTGAGTATAATAGTATCTTCTTAGTATTGTTTTGATGGATTAGAAATATCATAGTAAAAATAATAAAGGAATATAAAAATTTTTATTTGCTTCCACTTGTATTAGTTAAGGCAATGCTATCTCCAGTACATAATTAAAATTGTATAGCAATTCAAGTCCAATAAAATTTTTTAATTGGAAATTTATTTCCTATAAAACCTTACACATTTTTATGTTTCTAAGCAGTAAGATAGTTTTATTTAAGTAAAGGTTAAGAGAGTAAGAGTTTGTTTTTGTTTTTTTCTGTGATTTTGTATCTCCAACATGTGGTTTCTAAGATCATTAGATACTACCATATGAATTTAGTGGAGGAGGTTAGAGGATTTCATCAGTTCTATGAGCCAGATCTAGAAATAGGGCTTATCACTTTAATTCACATGGCAATGAGTTTGTTTCCAAAAATACGTAAGGTAGAGTGGGAAATGTGGTTTAACTATGTGGTCCAAGAGAAATTTGTTCAGTAGTTAGTGATCATTATGTTAATACCTCTCCACTTAGATTTCTCATTATTCTATTCTCTCTCCATTTCCTTCCACTTATTTTCCGTAAAAGGTTGCTTAAAAGTTGATAATTCTGACCAATATCATAATGTTTAAGGTATAACAACATAATTATTATGTACTGCATGCAATCTCAACATTACAATGCTTGTGTAGTAATTTTCCTGTTAACAATAATTTTATGCAAATGAACGCACATCCTTCCCATTGTTACCTTTCTGCTTATAATTTTTTTTTAAAACTAGGAAAGGGAAATAATCTTTATAGGTATATTTATAAAGAAGTGTAAAAACAAAGTTAGTAAAAGAAAGACTTTAGCTTAGGAACTATTCATTTTCTAACAATTGTATAAAGAAACTTGAACAACACAACTTAATTTATGCACATGCTAAATCTGAATAATAAAATTAGTATTCACTGAATGTCAGCTACACTTATCAGTATAGTAATACTCATTTGCATGAATTGAGAATCATTCCCCATTATTGATAGGGGAAAAAAGTGAAACAAAAAGGGAGATAAAGAGACTAATAAGTCTGTCAGAATGTCTATAATGGAAGAAACAAGATATTAGAGAAACGTTTGATAAATCTACTTCACTTTTAAGCCAACTCCTTGATTGTACCAGAACACTGAAGAATGCTTCAGGAAAACTGCTAAATCAGTGTTTTTGACCCTTGTTCATTGCCTTTATTTCAACATGCCTTACCAAATCCCAGAAATTTCCAAAGACCTACAGTAACTGAATGTATTGTAGACTCTGAATTCTTATAATCATGCAAGTGAACAATTGTAAAATGTTTCTTTGTTCAAGAATTAAATCAGGATATAAAAAAAAGAGTACTCAATATTTCAGCACAGTCAAACCATCAAACCTGCAAATATGTAGTGACAAACTCATAAAATAGAATCACAAAAGTACAACCTAGAAGTTATTATTTTAATACATAGCTGAAGAATTAAGGTAACCCCTTTGGTAGATTTGAATACTGAGACTTGCTATGCATTTTTTTGGCCTAAGTTGTTCTTCATATTATATTTACAATGAAAAAATTAAAAAGTATGATACTTTGACTATTCAGATCATTTCATGTTTCCATACAAATTTTAGTAAGAGTTTGTTCTAAGTCTCTGAAAAATGTCATTGAAAATTTTATGGGGATTGTATTGAATTTGTATAGTGCTTTGGGTAGTATGGTCAGCTTTTTTTCTTTTGAGATTTGTTTATGGTGTTTGGCTGTGAGCATGGCTGCTGGTTCTTCCAAAGTAGAGGAGGTGGGGAGATGATTATTTTGCCAATATTAATATTCCAGGCTTTGAGCATGAATTTTTTTCCATTACAGCTGTCATTTTCTATTTCTTTCAATGGTGTCTTACAGCTTTTACCTCTGCTGTTAAATTTATTCCTAGGAATTTATGTTTTACTGGATAACTTTTAAGTAGGGTTATCTTTTAATTTTCTTCCCTTTTAGTTCATTATTAACATATAAAGAGGCAGAGTGCATGCGTGCGTGTGTGTGTGTGTGTGTGTGTGTGTGTGTGTGTGTGTTTTGATCTTGTAGTCTATATTTTATTTGTTTATTGCTCAGGAGTTTTTTTCATTAGAGGTGTTATGGTTTTCTTTCTTTTCTTTTCTTTTTTTTTTTTGTTTTTTTTTTGGTAATTCCTGGTGATGTTTAGGGAGTTGCCCTTGACTCTGCACTCAGGAATTACTCCTGGTAGTGCTCAAGGGACCATATAGTATGCCAAGGAATCGAAACCCAGGTTCAGTGTGTGCAAAGCAAATGTCCTACCCACTCAGGCATTTGAAACAAGTCTAGGTTCTTGATTTTGTTTTTCTGGCCCCTATAATAGCTTTCTCTCCTTCTGTTGGATATGCTATATTAATTTATTTGCATATGTTGAGTAATACATCCCTGGGATGTACACCATTTGATCACGGTTTATGATCTGTTTAGTATGTTGTTAGATATGGTTCACTAGATTATGTTGAGGCTCTTTGCATAGACATTTATCAGGGATGTGTTTGGTTTTCTTTTTAGTAATATCTCTGTTTTGGTTTTTATTGGGGTAATGTTGGCCTCATTGAAACTGTTTGTAAGGTTTCTTATTTAGTTGATATGTTGCATCAGCTTAAGGTATCCAGACATTGAGTTTTGTTTGAAGGTTTGGTACAATGGACTAGTTAATCAATCTAGAAGATAGTTTTTATTCTTTGGGAGATTTTCGATGACTTTAAATTTCCCTTACTTGTTAGTGGATTGGTCAAGTTAAGGCCTTATAAATCCTCCTTATTCAGACTTGGGAGGTTTAATGATTGTGAGAGCTTCTCAGAATCATTAAACATTGAGAACTTCCTCAGAATCACTAAGCATTAACTCCTAAACATCCATTTTTTTTGTTTCTTCAATTTAGTAGCATAAGTTTGTTCATAATAACATCCCATGATATTTTGTATTTCTGAGGTATCTCGTAATTTATCTCCTTTCAATCCTGACACAATTTATTTGTTTCTTCTCTATTTTTTTCCATTGTGAGTCTAGTTGTGAGTCCTGTTTTGTTCATTTCCCTAAAATTGATTTTTGTTCTAGGTTTGATTATTTTCTCTCCTTCTACTTAATATGGGATTCAGTTGGTGTTTTTTTTTCTATTTTCTAAGCTGTGAGTCTAGGTTCTTGATTAGAGTTGTCTTTATTTTCTTCATGTAAAAGAGTATTGCACTGAATTTCTGCATTATTACTAATTTTGCTCCATGCTTATAGTCTGGTAGTTTGTATCTTGATTCTTTTTTTGCTTTGAAGAAAATTTTCAGTTCTTTGATTTCCTCTTTTATCCACTTGTTATTTAACACTATGCTATTCAGTTTCCAAATATTGGAGCTTTGCTGAACTTTTTTTTCTTTTTTCATTTTGGACCACATCCAGCCACTAGTTCTCAGGGTTTACACCTTGTTCTGTACTCAGGGAATCTGAACCTCTGGTTGTGTGCAGAAGGTCCACGTATGATTCCAGAGATCAAATCGGTGTCAAATGTGCTCAAGGCAAGCATCTTACCTACTGCTCTATCTTTCCAGTCCCATATTTTATTTTTGTGATTAATTTTTACATTCATGACTCTGCATTGTGGTCTTAAAAGGTATTGATATAATTTATATTTTTATGATTTTATAATTACTTGAATTATGTCCTGTCATGTGACCCATTCTAGAGAATCTTCCATGTGCACTGGAAGAAGACTATATTAAGTA
>JAJIBD010032720.1:0-52493 GCA_021461705.1 Cryptotis parvus | reverse complement strand
TTTTTTAAATTTTTTTATTCTTTATTATACCACCGTGAGACATACAATTACAAAGGTGCAATTGGTTCTTGGTAATACAGTATTCCAGCACCCATCCCTCCACCAGTACCCCATTTCCACCACCAATGTACTCCACCCTCCCACTCACCCCAGGCTGCCTTAATAGCAGGTAGCCCTGCTTCCTCTCTTTCTCTCTATCTCTGCATCTCTCTCCCTCTTCTTTACATTGTGGCTAGCCCTGCAGATATTTATTTATTTATTTATTTATTTATTCCACCTTTTCTCCTTTTTTTTTTTTTTTTTTAATTGAAGGATGCTCATGTGGAGTCCTGGCTCCCACAGGGTTCCAAGATGCACCCTCCACCCGAACCCATCTCCCATCACCAACGTCCTGTCTCCCTCCCCCTCCCGAATCCCAATCACCCGGCGGGCTCTATATGTCATCTCCTTCCTCTGTATATCTCCCTCTCAGCAAACCCTCCTGCTGTTCGCGGAATGCAGTGTACCAAAAAACATCATTCTTTCACCACCCTAGTGGCCGCATGAGGCAAGGCGCCGGCGACCTGGGCTCAAACCGGCTTTGCTGGTCCTCTGGTCGTGGGACATTTTCCCAGCGTCTGGACAATGAAAATGGTGGCTAGCGTGGTGGGCGAGTCCCATCCGGCTGCTTCCGGGACCCTCCGGAGGCGACGGGCCTCCCCCAAAGCCCATCTGCCCTCCTCGGGGTTCCATAGTCAGCTGAGGCCCGGCGCGAAGCCAGGCTCCCGCCTCCCGAGCCGTCTGCAAGACTCTGGATGCCGGGCCCGTCAGCGGCTCCTGGGCGGGAAACCGGGCTAGTCACGATGGAGGGGGAAGGGGTGACCGCGCCTCCGTCTGACGACTTCCCAGTGCTTCCCGCCTCTTGGAGCCGCCTACTTGGGCTCGAACCGGCTTTGCTGGTCCTCTGGTCGTGGGACATTCTCCCAGCGTCTGGACAGTGAAAATGGTGACTAGCGTGGTGGACGGAGTCCCATCCGGCTGCTTCCGGGACCCTCCGGGAGGCGACAGGCCCACTCCCAAAGCCCATCTGCCCTCCTCGGGGTTCCATAGTCAGCTGAGGCCCGGCGCGAGCCAGGCTCCCGCCTCCCGAGCCGCCTGCAAGACTCTGGATGCCGGGTCCGTCAGCGGCTCCTGGGCGGGAAACCGGGCTAGGTCACGATGGAGGGGAAGGGGTGACCGCGCCTCCGTCCTGACGACTTCCCAGTGCTTCCCGCCTCTTGGAGCCGCCTACTTGGGCTCGAACCGGCTTTGCTGGTCCTCTGGTCGTGGGACATTCTCCCAGCGTCTGGACAGTGAAAATGGTAGCTAGCGTGGTGGACGAGTCCCATCTGGCTGCTTCTGGGACCCTCCGGAGGCGACGGGCCCACTCCCAAAGCCCATCTGCCCTCCTCGGGGTTCCATAGTCAGCTGAGGCCCGGCGCGAGCCAGGCTCCCGCCTCCCGAGCCGTCTGCAAGACTCTGGATGCCGGGCCCGTCAGCAGCTCCTGGGCGGGAAACCGGGCTAGTCGCGATGGAGGGGGAAGGGGTGACCCGCGCCTCCGTCCTGACGACTTCCCCAGTGCTTCCCGCCTCTTGGAGCCGCCTACTTGGGCTCGAACCGGCTTTGCTGGTCCTCTGGTCGTGGGACATTCTCCCAGCGTCTGGACAGTGAATATGGTGGCTAGCGTGGTGAACGAGTCCCATCCGGCTGCTTCGGGACCCTCCGGAGGCAACGGGCCCACTCCCAAAGCCCATCTGCCCTCCTCGGGGTTCCATAGTCAGCTGAGGCCCGGCGCGAGCCAGGCTCCCGCCTCCCGAGCCGCCTGCAAGACTCTGGATGCCGGGCCCGCCAGCGGCTCCTGGGCGGGGAAACCGGGCTAGTCACGATGGAGGGGGAAGGGGTGACCGCACCTCCGTCTGACGACTTCCCAATGCTTCCCGCCTCTTGGAGCCGCCTACTTGGGCTCGAACCGGCTTTGCTGGTCCTCTGGTCGTGGGACATTCTCCCAGCGTCTGGACAATGAAAATGGTGGCTAGCGTGGTGGACGAGTCCCATCCGGCTTCAGCAGTGATTTCTAATGTGACATTATAGTTCCTAATTCCCCATCAACCTCCCCAGTTTGTTACAACTACAATGATCATTATGTTGTACAGATGTGAAAGATCCTGGGAAGGACCTGTCCCAGCCTACTTCATTATCCAAGACTCTTGCGTGGCTGCACACTGTTCTTCCTATGTCAGACCATCCACCATCCAGGGCCCACAGGTCAGAGCCCTGGGGGGTGTTGACAAGCCTATCTCCTGTCTGCCACC
Source organism: Cryptotis parvus (assembly GCA_021461705.1). Taxonomy (NCBI): domain Eukaryota; kingdom Metazoa; phylum Chordata; class Mammalia; order Eulipotyphla; family Soricidae; genus Cryptotis; species Cryptotis parvus. Next base: position 50,162 of record JAJIBD010032720.1, on the reverse strand, counting down.
TGCCAATGCAGCTGGGCACTGCAGCCACACCTGCAACACCTCGAGGGGCAGGTGGCCCTAATAAAAAAATGTTTTAAAAAAAAGGAAAGAAAAAACAAGAATAGGTCGAGCCATAGTGATAGCACAACAGATAAGGTGTTTGCCTTGTATGCGGCCGGCCGACCTGGGTTCGACCTCCGGCATTCTATATGGTCCTCTGAGCACTGCCAGGAGTTAATTCCTGAGTGTAAAGCCAGGAGTAACCCCTGAGCATCGCTGGGTGTGATGCAAAAAAAAAAAAAAAAAAAAAAAAAAACTTGAGTAGGCGTTTTTAAAACAGAAGAGATGGCGTCCCTGGGAGGTTCAACTTTCAACTGTCTTAGGAGCCTTCCTTAGGGAGCCGCAATCTGCACAAGCAGCAAAACTGAAAGCGTGGGAGCCTGGCAGGTCACGTGTGCGAGCCCTCACCTCAGGCCTGGAAAGAGGCACACCTCATGCGTGTGCAGCCAGTCACCGCAGGCCTGGGGAAGCGGGATTCATGACTTAATGAATGAAAACACAAGTACTTGTACCAATCTTTTAAAATGCTTTTCCTGATCCCCTAGATATGAGGTTGTGGGTCTACGAAACTCACTCTGCCTTTTCCTGCAGCAACACTCACCAGTCTCCAAAATCTACCTCAACAAAGCATGTGAGTCAGGAAACGTGGCTCAAAGGGCCGAGCACATGCTTTGCATGCAGGAGCCCAGCCCCACTCTCCTGCCAGCACTGAGCCCAGGGCAGGCCAAGCACTGCAGCCTCTCGTATCTGTGCAGGAGCGCAGAGTTTTGGTCTCACTTACTGTCTCCCTTGCAGAGTTCAGACCCGGCCCGAGCATGCTTTGGGGAGTGAAATACTTTTGTCAACCTCAAGTAAAAGTGTTGAGTTGCTGAGGGCCGCACTGCATATCCAAGTCCCTTGAGGCATCACAAGCACCCAGGATGGACTGTCTACTGTCTCTGTGATCTACACATCCTGGCGGGTCCTGGAGGTCACCCAGCCCCTGCTGTGAAGGCAGCCACTGTGGACGAGTAAAGCCTTGCTCACCACCGGTAGAGAGGGTAGACATTCAGGCCTCCGTGGGGCCAAAGAAAAGAAATGGGGAAGCCCAGCTATAGAAAAGTCTCCTGGTGAGTCGCTCTTGAAGAACTGGCCATCATCAGCAGTGCATGGTCCCAGGGACCAAGGAATGGAAACTAAAGCCAGCAGGGTTCAGAGGGATAGTACAGGAATTGCTTAGAGCACCTGCCTGACCAGCCTCTGGTCACAAGTCCAAATCCCCGGAGTCACCACATGTGTCAAGCACCATTCTATCAGCTCTACTGTCTGTGATCCCTGGCACCACAAGCAATTTCCAACCACACACAGTCAGGTGTACGTGAGCACTATAAAGATATCTAACCCTCAGCAAGCACCACGACTGTGCAGTATTTGAGCACTGGGGCCAGGAAATTTGACTGTAATGAGAACTGTGTGAGCACCACAGCAATCCCTGCTCATGAACTTCACAACTGTAGCCTGTGAAACTTGAGTAAGAGAGTGATCCCAGGTGATCATATGTACAAGAACTACAGCTGAGGCAGTGCAAGCCTCAACAGCAACAACAACAACAACAACAACAAAGCCATAAAGATGCAATTCTGTGTCTGCCCGGCCTCCCAAACTAGGCTCGTCTGGATTGATTCTGGGTTCTTCCTGGCCTAATGCGGACCCATGCTCAAGTCTGAGAAATATTGGAAAATATTGATGACTGCTCTTTGGGGACCTCCCAAGAGGTCCCAAATGTGGTATTTTACCACCGTACATTTTAAATTTTTAATTAAGACTAGAATGAAATTTCTAAGTGTGAAAAAATAATTTAAGTGTGGTTTAGTGATAGAACTTATTCTTCACACATATAAGGCCCTTCATTCAATCCCCACTGCCAAACTTCATGTCAGCTGGGAAAAAACAAAAATAAAATGTCAGCTGGACAGCATCCTGCAGAGAAATGCCAGAGATACTTCTCGTCCTCTGCTGATCCCTCTGGCCGGGCAGCCTGAATCAGACAGCTGTGGACTCACATTCCGTGTTTCTGTTTCAACTGATCCCCAGATTATCAGAAAACCACCAGATTTTTAATCTCTTCTCTTTCCGAACTAAAAAGCTTGGAAAAGTATTTATTTATCTTGCCTTAGACAAATGCCTCGCTATCAATTACTTTTAAACCTCAAACCCTGAGGAGGAGGCTCTCTGGGAATAAAAGAGGAAGAGACAGGATGGAGAAGACAGGGTCAGAGAGATAGTACAGGGGGGAAGGAATAACTCAGATTCCATCCCCAGGAACCCGTATGGTCCCCTGAGCTCCACCAGGAGTGATCCTTGACTGCAGAGACAGGAGTAAGCCCCCCAAGTACTACGGATGTGGGCCAAACTCTGCCACTGTCAGAGAGAGAGAGAGAGAGAGAGAGAGAGAGAGAGAGAGAGAGAGATGGGTGAGGGAAGAGAGAGAGAGAGGAGTGGGAGAGGGAAGAGAGATAAGAAGTAGGAGAGGGGAGAAAGAGAGAGAGAGAGATGGGTGAGGGAAGAGAGAGAGAGGAGTGGGAGAGGGAAGAGAGAGATAAGAAGTAGGAGAGGGGAGAAAGAGAGAGAGAGAGCAGATCTGAGCACTGTGGGCTGTAGGTGGCATCTTTGCTCAGCATGTCACTTAGGGACATGTGGCTCAAATGCGTGAGTCTCTGGGTTCCATCCTTGGCACCACAAAAACTAAAGATAAAACGCCTGTTCAGGAGAGGCACATGGAAGCCAGGTACCATTCACAATAGTGGGTCTCTCTTCTCTCTCATTGGAGGGAAGTGGGGTTGGATGGTTTTAAGCCATATCTGGCAATATTAAGGGCTTACTCCTGGCTCTATCCTTAAGGAGCACAACTGTTGGTGCTCAAGGGACCGTATATGATGCTGTTGTAGAAATTCCCACCAAAGCCAGTGAAAACCCCAGCAGCAGGCCTTGAGCAGTGGGGGAGACATTGTTATATTATGTCGCAAACCCAGCTCAGCTCATATTCCAGAGCTGGGCCTAGAACAAAGGCAAGAACTCTGTTTTACAAAGTCATGAAATTTGCCTATAAATGGATGGACATGGAGAGGATCATGCTGAGTGAAATTATCCAGAGGGAAAAGGACAGATGTAGAATGACTGCATTTATTTGTGAGATATAAAAAAAAAGCTTGATACCAATAACCAAAGCCAGACAAAACATGGATCAGGAGATCTTGTCTGTGGGTAGAACCTACTGCAAATGTGTGGGAGTCAGAGGTTAGGTAATGCAGAGAAAGGAACAGGGGAACAGTGTACTAATAATTATTGTAAATGATAATACCAGGGTAGAACTGACCATTGAAGGTAGGCAAAAGGATATACATGATAACCTCTAACTGTATGTATTGCAAGCCACAAAGTGTAAGAGAAGAGGGAGGAGAGAGAGAGAGAGAGAGAGAGAGAGAGAGAGAGAGAGAGAGAGAGAGAAGTGAAAATTGCCTGTCATAGATGCAGGCTGGTGGTGGGGGATCATGGGACATTGGTGGGGAGAAATGGGCACTGGTGGAGGGATGGGTGCTGGAGCACTATATGACCGAAACCCAAATATGAACACTTTGGCAACTATATATCTCACAGTGGTATCACTTGTATCACTTATCTTCCCGTTTTTCATCGATTTGTTCATTAAAAAAAGAACTCTGTTTTACAGAATGTCTGATGGGGGTTGGGTCACTTGCAGGCAGTTGGCAGGAGCGTGCAGAAGCAAAAGTTCCCAAGCACATTATTTTGCAAAGCGAGGTCTGGACCTCGTCAAAGATATGAACACTTTTGGCATAGTCCCAGGTTACCAGGCTACAAAGCAAGACCAGGACCATCTCAAGGGCATCCTGAATGCATGCCATGGTTTTGTCATGTTGTTTCGACCCATAGGCCTCCTTAAGTGAGTGTGTGAAATGTGGGCAGGGAACTATTTTCCTCATCAGTGTTGGGGATAGAAATGGGATCAGTCACTTGCAAAGTAAATACCCTGCACTGTCTCAACTGCCCAAATTCCTTCTCTTTGACTCTCCTAAACAAAGGGAGATGACTAAATTCTTGATTGATGCTGCTAAAGAAAGCAGAAACCCTTCTGGGGAGTTATAGGTGAGCACCTACCTGTCTCTCCAGCCACAAGCATTTCAGATTCTACGGCACTTTCTAGAGCTGAGGTTTCCTTTCCTGACTTCCCCCAAAGTCAGGTTCTTTGCAGTCTCAGAAGTTCCCTAAGGCTGGGGTCTGGGATTGTTCTGCCCCTCCATACTCTGAGGAACGTACAGATCCTGTAGCTGCCGGGATCAAGGTGCAGGAAGTCCGATGTCTCTTTGGAGATGGCTTGAGGAAGAGAACCCCTACTAGGCTGTGATGCAACCTGATGCGTGACTGAGCCAGACCGTGTCTCCTGGAAGCACAGTGGGCCCTCTGTGCTGGGCACTCACAGAGGAACTTTCTTAAGAGGTTTCCAAGTTTTGTGATTGACCTTGCAGAAGAAGTGAGGGCTCTGCCCTCCACAACGGGGCTGTCACTTAACCCTCTAACCCTCAGGCGCTTCTATAGACTGAGGACATTGGCCAGGTAATGACTCAGAATTCTGCTAGGAACAACAGAGGCAGGTAGAAAGTTTCAGCACATGCTCCGAACCTCACCCACCACCAGCACAGCTGCCCCCAGAATAGTGCACGGTGTTGACCTTCACGGGCTGCTCCTACCAGAAATCATATTAAATAATGTTAAACAACATAAATAATATTAAAGAACATATGTTGTGATAGCATGGCTATAAATTAGCATGATAGAGCAAAAGAAGTTTTCTCCCTACTTCTAATTTTTTTGTTGTTTTTCTTCAGAATTTAGAAGAAATTAAAATATTTTCAGAGGGGCCGGAGGATAGCCCAGCGGGTAGGGCGTTTGCCTTGCATGCGGCCAGCCTGGATTCTATCCCCTGCATCCCATATGGTCCCCGAGCACCGCCAGGAGTAATTTCTGAGCATTGCTGGGTGTGACCCAAAAAAGCAAAAAAAAAAAAAAAACAATAAAAAATATAAAATATTTTCAGAGTCCCCTAAGATAGTATATCCCCTAAGATAGTATAGTGTTCCCACTATACTCTTAGGGGAGTTTCTATATGCTGAAACTCTCCCTATACTACCTGATAAGTCTGTCCCTGCCAAGATGTGAGACGTACAGGCAGAGGGACCAGGGAGAAAGAAACCCAGCTCAGAGGGGACAGTTCTTTTAACCTCCTGGGGCCGTGGTTTGCCCATCTTTTGGGTAATCCTCGAATCTGTCTTCCAGGTCCTGTGAGAACAATGAGATCATGTATGGAGCTGCTTGAGTAGAGAATGGTGCAGGTCCAGAGACACGGCCCTGAAAGTGTTCATCATTGGCAATACTATTGCTTACTGTTGCTCTTCTGCCGGCTTAGCTCACCGGACTGCCTATGAGTAGAGTAGGGGAACTTCCTATTCTGAGAACCTCTCACTTAGACCTCCCAAAGCAAACATAGCTATTTTGTTTGGTTGGTTTTTAGCCACACTCAGAAATGCTCAGGGGTTACTCCTGGCTCTGCACTCAGGAATCACTCCTCGCAGGGCTTGGAGGATCTTATGGGATGCCAGGATTAAACCTGGGTGGGCTGTTGCAAGGCAAATGCCCTACCCACTGCGCAATCACTCCGGCCCCCATTGTAAAGGCGCATATTTGGGGCAGGAGAGATAGAACAGAGATGAAGGCAATTGCCTTGCACTTGACTATCATGGGTTCAATCCCGACACTATTTATATTGACTCCCCGGTACTTCCTGAGCCAGGCGTAAGTCTTGGGTATTTAGGTATGGCCCCTAAACAATAACACACATTTAAAAATAAAGAAAGCTATTTAGGAAAGTTTTGTTTTAGTAAAATTCATTGACAGAGGGCTGAAGGGATGGTTCAAAGGGCTGCAGCAACGCTTTGCATGTAGGAGGTCCAATTCGAATTCTGGAACCATTTAGCACGGAGCTAGGAGTAGCCCCTAAGCACTGCCAAGTGTAGCCTCAACACCGCAGTAAATAAATAAGCAAATTATTCCTTGGCAGGATGACCCTGGGCCAGCCCCAAAAGGAACACTTCGGCCTCCTGAGCTGACCTGAGCTGGCCTGTCATCTGCCGCCCACAGCCACTGCCCACTTGGCACTTTGAACTCCGCAGGTGCTGGAGCTCAGGGCATTGAGTGGGAGGCTTTGAAGCCTTTAAAACGTAAAGGCCTCTGGAATAAATTCAAGTTCTAATCTCTTAACAGTCACTCATGAGAAGGGCTGGCAGCTGGGGTTTCCAGGGGGTTGAGAATGCTTGTGTGCCAGGGGCTTGACAGACATTATCCCCTTTAATCCCCACAGCCCCGGAACAGGCAGGAATGGCCCCATTTCCAGCTGGCAAACAGGCTCCAGAAGGGCCGAGCCTTCTAGCGGGTCCCTCTGCTCCTTGCTGTCATCCCAGGTCCTGGTGTTATATCCTCGGTGTTCCAAGGGGTCCTCTTGGCTGTTTGATCAGTCCTGGCCGCAGCTGAGACTCGGTGCCAGGGGTCCTTCTCCAGGCAGGGCTCAGCTTTACCACCCCTTGACTTCTGCACTGCGTTAAGCACAAAGGTCAACAAAAAGGTCAATAAAAAGACCTTTTAGATGTCCAGCGTGCTCTCCATTGTGCAATGAACATGTCAAGTAGCACTTTTAAAATTCTCCAACGCCAACTCCCAGGGCAGGAAACTGAACAAATGCTGGCTTTTGTTTCTCAGGGGAACAGGAGCCTCCCAAGCTGGGCCGGGGCCCATGCAGGGTAGAGCTGCCTCCTGCCAGGATCATTGAACTATCGTGACTTCTGCAGCCTTGCCCAGCTCACCCAGGGGACAAGACCAAGCTCTGCATCACCATTTAGGCCTGCCCGAGTTGCAGTGTGGTTAAGGTCCTGGGTGGGTGCTGGGTGGGTTTGAGGAGCCCACCTGGGCCAGTGGTGGTTCTGGTTCTCTCACTTATGGACCTCTGGGTTCAATAAAGAAAATGAGTTGTGGAAGCCCAGCCAAAGTGATTTTTAAAAATTTATAATATTAATGATAATGATAATGATGATAATAATAAGAATAATAATAATTATTATACAGCACCTCAGAGCTCCACCTAAGAGAAAAGCAGATCTCTCCCTGTTGAGATTTATTAGTAAAGCTCGAAGCTCGAGATGAGAGCCTACTACTGAGAGTGTACCACCCACACAGTAGAGCCTGGCAAGCTACCTGTGTTGTATTTGATATGCCAAAAATCAGTAACAATAATAGATCTCATACTCATGACCTGAAGGAATGGTTTGAGGCTCTTCGTGTTCCTGGAGCAAGCAGTTGCCCTTGGGCTGCACTTGCTTGTGACAGGACATATGGAGATGTTACTGGTGCCTGCTCGAGCAAATTGATGAACAACGGGAAGACAAGTGATACAAGTGACGTGATACAAGTGATTACACCAAGAATAAGAATCCACCATGCCATGGGAGATTTTCCCACTAACACTGGAACAAAGAGAGAGCAGAGAACACGGCAGGGGTGCCAGCCCAGCAGAGTGGGGACTGGAAAGCTTCTGGCCTCAGCGTCTGGACAGGTGTGAGTGGGGCCCTCGGCTATCTATGTCCCATCCACCCCACATTCTCTTGGTTGGAGCCCAGCGCTGGCTCTGTCTTCTGCTGTCCTGTGGCCTTCTGCTGTCCTGCTGTCCTGAGAGGGAGGGAGGGAGAGAGAGAGGGAGAGAAAGAGGGAGAGAGACAAGAAAGAGAGGGAGAGAAAGGGAGAGAGAGCAGCAGGAGACCGGCAACCAGGAGCCACCAGAGAGATCCTGGGCGAGCAGCCCTACGTGGAGCAGAGAGAGGAGATGAGGCCTTAGCTGATGCCGCCTGTCCAAGGCCCTAACAGCAAGGCAGGCAGAAGAGCTGCCTCCAGGACTGTGAGCTGAGGCCTCTAAGAGAGTGAGCCCTGAGACTCTGAGAAAGCAAGAGGGCAGCCTGGGGGACCAGAAGAATGTGTGAAGCTTGAATAAATAAGTGAACAGGCCTCCTCCTCCGCTAGCTTCCACACTCCGCAGGACTCTGCGGACTCCTCTGCTCCATGAGCATTAATGAGATGGTAGAGCCCACACACACACACACACACAACCACAGCACACATGTGCACACACACAGACTTACATAGACACAAACATACACAGACACACTGACACAAAAAGATACACAGAGAAAGACACACACAGAGGCACAGACACACACAAAAACAAAGACACACAAATACACACACAGAGACACACACACACACTCTCAGGCACGTGACCTGGGGCCTCGGAGAGGCAGCTGTGTCATTGCTGTGACTGTGACTGTTAGAAAACCGGTGACCCAGAAGAGCACAGAAGTGGGCCGGCATCTTGTGTCCAGGCCCTGGCGCGTTTCAGACGTGGTGGCAGCAGCGGGCAGTCTCCTTTCTGCTGAAACAGCCCCTCAGCTCCCCACTCACTGCCCAGCTGTCTGCTGGGGCAGGCAGAGTCCTGAGGCAGAGCTGCGCTGGCGACTAGGGAAGGACCCACCTGGGCAGCAGGCCCCGCCCACCCAGGACGATCCTACCTCCAAAGGCAGGCCTCATGGTGAAGTCATGGTTGTCCACTCTCAGGAGGGGCTGAGGCTTTCCTGAGCGGAACTTGGTCACATCGAGGTGCTTCTTATACAAGTCACTGCAAAGACAAGCACGAGACATTCCCTGGGGGGGGTCCCTGAGACATTTCCCAGACTTCAAGGGCAATGGTTTGAAGAGATGAATCCCTGTCAGGCGTCGTTTCTCTGCCTGTCAGCTCCTTCTCCTCAGGAAGAAGGAGGCCTAGGATCTCTCCTCCCACACATCCCCCGTCACAGGGCCTTGCAGCCAACCCACCTGTTGGCTGGAGCCTCCTAGAACCTTCTGGGCAGGCCACTAAGGGGGAACCCATGCCAAGCTCTGAATGGTCTTGTCAGAGTTATGATGGCAGGACAAAGGTGGGGTTGGCTGGTGAAGAAGATGATGGCTTGTTTTCTTGCTAAAAGATTTACGTTATTCTGGGGCCGGAGCGATAGCACAGCGGGTAGGGCATTTGCCTTGCACGAGGCCGGCCCAGTTTTGATCCCCGGCATCCCATATGGTCCCCTGAGCATAGCCAGGAGTAATTCCTGATTGAAAGAGCCAGGAGTAACCCCTGAGCATCGCCGTGTGACCCCAAAAGAAAAAAATATTTATGTTATTCTAATACTACCCTTATGGTTAATAAAATTCTGACACAAATGCCAAGTATTGGGGCCGGGCGATAGTCCAGCGGGTAGGGTGTTTGCCTTGCATGTGGCCGGCCCATGCCGGCCTGGGTTCAATCCCGGCATCCCATATGGTCTCCCGAGCACCGCAGGGAGTAATTCCTGAGTGCAGAGGCAGGAGAAACTCCTGAGCATCACCGGTGTGGCAAAAAAAAAAAAAAGCAAAAAAAAATAAATAAATACCAAGTATTAAAATGCTGATTTGGGGGTGGGGGGTGGGGGCCGGATCGATAGCCCAGCGGGTAGGGCATTTGCCTTGCCCGCGGCTGGCCTGTGCCGGCCCGGGTTCAATCCCCGGCATCCCATATGGTCCCCTGAGCACGGCCAGGAGAAATTCCTGAGTGCAGAGCTAGGCGTAACCCCTCAGCATTGCCAGGTGTGACCCCAAAAAGAAAATAAAATGCTGATTTGGGGTCAGAGAAATAGTACAGGTATTAGGGCACTTGCCTTATACACAGTCAAGCCAGTTTGATCTCCAGTGCCCTATCATACGGTTCCCCAAACCCACCAGGAGTGATCCCTGAGCACAGAGTCTGGAGTAAGCCCTGAACACTGCCAGGTGTGGTCCCAAAATCAAAAAAGAAAAGAAAAAAAGAAAGAAATCCTCAACTTTCATTCTTTTGTTGGAGGGTCTAATAAAGTGGCCATTAGCTGTATGTGGCTGCTTAAATTTAAGTTAATTAGGGGTCAGAGATTGCTGAACGAGCTGAGCTTACACTCTGCATGTGGGAGGCCCAGCTCAATGAGCACAGAAGTGGGAGTAGCACCTGAACAAACCCAGGCAGCAAGGCCAGGAGGTGCAGAGGCCCCATTCCCAGGCCCCATACTTGGGAGGGCTCAAAACTCATGGGAGGAAGGAGGTCCTGACTGGACTGCAGGGCAGGGAGCCCAGAGCCTGGGAGGAGAGAAAAAGCAAATCCAAGATGACGGGCTAGCTCAGCAGGCCACAACTTCATCACGGAGACACTGAGTGGCTGGGAGAGCGGTCCTGGACTGAATCATGGCTCTGTGGATCTCTCTGGGGTGAGCACGCTGAGTGGGAGAAGTCCTGACTGAGTGTGAGACCAAGGGTGCGTGCATCCGTGTGGCTGTGTGTGAGCATGACTGTGAGCGAGAACTGAGTAATCGAGTATGCAAATGTGTGGGATGTGTATGTGTGTGTGTGTGTGTGTGTGTGTGTGTGTGTGTAATAAGGCTTACAGGAGAAGGAACTGTTTACAGAGATGAGAGACTCCCAGAGAAAAATGAGAAAGGTCTAGGCAGAATGGAATCACTCCTAATTAGTGGCCTAATCCTTATGCATGAACAACTTTGAAATTTCTCAGACAGGGGCTGGAGCCATAGTCCAGTGGGTAGGGCATTTGCCTTGCACGGCCCACCTGACTTTGATCCCTGGTATCCCATATGGTCCCCCGAGCACTGCCAAGAGTAATTCCTGAGTACAGAGCCAGGAGTAACCCCTGAGCATTGCTGAGTGTGACCAAAAAAAAAAAAAAAAAAAAAAGCAAAAAAAAAGAAGAAAGAAATTTCTCAGACAGACATATTGCTTAACCTTGTATACACCTTAGTGGATGCAGAAAGGCCTAGACTAAAGTTCCCAGAAGCAATTTCTTCTTTTTTTAATAGTGGTCACACCCAGCAGTGCCAGGGGGGGGGGGGAGGCTGAGGATGACTCCAGTCAGTACCTGCCCGGAGCTGGGGTGCTCAGACTAAGTGAAAATGGGCACAGGGGCAAGAACAGTTGGTAACGTTCCTGACCAAGGATCAAACTTTAGGCCTCTCATATACCAGGAATATGCTTCACTCCATTAAGTCATACCTCTTGACCCAGAGCAATATATATATATATATATATATTTTTTTTGCTTTTTTGGGTCACACCCAGCAATGCTCAGAGGTTACTCCAGGTTGTGCACTCAGGAATTAGTCCTGGCGGTGCTTGGGGACCATATGGGATGCTGGGAATTGAACCTAGGTCAGTCACGTGAAAGACAAATGCCCTACCCACTGGACTATCACTCCGGCCTCAGCAAAATTTTCTTTAACTTTCTTTTTCCACATTTGTTCAATGATTACTATTTAATACTTATATTATTTAGTATTATTTGTATCACTGTCTTCCCGTTGTTCATCGATTTGCTCGAGCGGGCACCAATAACATCTCCATGCGTCCTGTTGCAAGCAAGTGTAATCCAAGGGCATCTGCTTGTTCCAGGGACAGGAAGAGCCTCAAACCATTCTTCAGGTCATGGAATTGAGGTCCATAATTTTTATTTTTATTATTTGTATATGCTCATTTTCCCATCTACTCTGACATCTTGAGAGGGGGCCCAGAGTTGCGACCGACTGGGAAACAGTGAGAGGCACAGCTGAGCTGCTGCCCACTTGACTTGTGCTGGCTAATGAGGTGTCCTGGAAGGGGGCAGGGCCGGGCTCCCCCTGCCTCCCAGTCAGACCCTCAGAGGCCAGAAAACCTCATGTATCGCAACTGCTGCCACATTCAAGGTCCTGACTCTGCAGCTCGGTAGAGCCACGCCCAACAGAAGTCACGTTCAAGCCCAGGTATGCACGACTTGGTGATAGAGTCCACCAGTTTCCTGGGGAGCTGAAGCTGGAGCTCCCTCCCCCAACTCAATGCTCTCTGGCAAGGCCTGGTGGGCCTGCCCAGAACAGCGATGGGGTAGGACTGTACATGGGGGGGTCCCATGTACCCCCATGTTGTCAGGGCACAGAGTGCCCGTGCATTATCTCAAAAACCTAGCATATTCTTCTAACTGGTATCCCATCACATTTTCTAGAAATGAAGTGTGTGAGCATGAGGTGTGGTCTGGGGGAATCACCTTGGTAATTTCCTATACAGTGAACTCAAATGGCACAATGGGGATTTGAGGATCTTGTTCCCTTATATGAGCTGTAAGGATCAACATAATTGATGCTGGCTAAGTGAGCAGGCATCGGGAGGGGGTGGAGGGTGGGAGGGAAAGGCGGGTCTCTGGTGGTGATGGGGGCACACTGGTGATGGGATTGGTGCTGAATGATGAATCTTTCCAGCAACTGCTTTGTGAAAAAGTTGTACTTTGTAAATCACAGTGTTTATTTATTCATTCATTCATTCATTCATTCATTTTTGCTGTTTGGGTCACACCCGGCAATGCTCAGGGGTTTCTCCTGGCTATGCACTCAGGAATTACTCCTGGCGATGCTCGGGGAACCATATGGGATGGCCGGGATCGAACCTGGGCCGGCATGGGCCGGCCACATGAAAGGCAAACGCCCTACCCGCTGGGCTATCGCTCTGGCCCACAGTGTTTAAAATAAATCATTAAAAGAACAATAGGAAGGAGGGAAGGAAGGAAGGAAGGAAGGAAGGAAGGAAGGAAGGAAGGAAGGAAGGAAGGAAGGAAGGAAGGAGGGAGGGAGGGAGGGAGGAAAGGGAGAGAGGGAGGGAGGGAGAGAGGAAGGAAGGGAGGAAGAAAGGAAGGAAGGAAGGAGGAAGGAAGGAAGGAAGGAAGGAAGGAAGGAAGGAAGGAAGGAAGGAAGGAAGGAAGGAAGGAAGGAAGGAAGGAAGGAAGGAAGGAAGGAAGGAAGGAAGGAAGGAAGGAAGGAAGGAAGGAAGGAAGGAAGGAAGGAAGGAAGGAAGGAAGGAAGGAAGGAAAAGGAAGGAAGGAAGGAAGGAAGGAAGGAAGGAAGGAAGGAAGGAAGGAAGGAAGGAAGGAAGGAAAAGGAAGGAAGGAAGGAAGGAAGGAAGGAAGGAAGGAAGGAAGGAAGGAAGGAAGGAAGGAAGGAAGGAAGGAAGGAAGGAAGGAAGGAAGGAAGGAAGGAAGGAAGGAAGGAAGGAAAGGACGGAGGGAGGGAGGGAGGGAGGAAGAATTGTAGGAATCTTCTCTCCCTAAGGGTCAGATTCAATTTGTCTCGGATTGGTGCAGGAGGTGCTGCAAATACTTCTGACAGACTAACAAGGCGGTGACAGCTCAGGCTGCTGGGGGAGGGGTTGCTCACCCCAGCACTGTTCCTAGGAGACAGACACTTTTAGAAAAGACTCCTCTGAGCTGAGTAACTCAGGACCCTACACTCCAAGTCTGCTGAGCCACAAGCAAGCTATGGGAAGTGCTTATGCCTTTGAGTCAGCAGAAAAATAGGCTAGAACAGTGGGTAGGGCACTTGCCTTGCACATGGGTGACTTGTATTCAATCCCTGTCACTCCATTCGTCCTCCAAGACTGCCAGGAGTGATCCCTGAACATAAAGCCAGGAGTAAGCCCTGAGTATCTCTGAGTGTGGCCCAAAAACAACAACAAAAATGGAAAAGAAAAAAAAGATGCTGTGTGAACCAGCCTTCTCGTAAGATAATACTGAAGGCAAGGATGGTGGAGTGTGTTTCCGTTTTAGTTTGAGAAACACTGCACACTCTAAGCCCTCTTCAATATTGACTAAGCCAGGGGTCGGAACAATAGCATAGCGGGTAGGACGTTTGCTTTGCATGAGGCCGAACCAGGTTCCATTCTACAGCATCCCATATGGTCCCCGAGCACCGCCAGGAGTAATTCCTGAGCAAAGAGCCAGGATTAACCCATGAGCATCGCCAGGTGTGACCAAAAAAAAAAAATGACTAAGCCATTTACATAGTAAAGTTTCCATAATATCTACTACAGAGATATCTGTTTATTTTTTATTATTATTATTTTTGCTTTTTGGGTCCACCCGGCAATGCTCAGGGGTAACTCCTGGCTCTACACTCAGGAATTACGCCTGGAGGTGCTCGGGACCATATGCGATGCCGAGGATCAAAGCCCAGTCAGCCATGTGCAAGGCAAAAGCCCTACCAGCTGTGCTATCGCTCTGGCACAGCGACTTAAAATGTTTAAAATGCTATAGGAACCCCTGAAAACAAAGAGAGGGGAAAGTCAGGAGCACTGCTGGGCTTGGCCCAAACTGCATCCCTCCCCCTTCATCCCTCCACCCCTATCACCTCTCTCTCTGCAGCACATCTCTCTGGGGAGTTCTGAGAGATTCAAAAGCTAAAAGTCTGCGAGTCCAAATCCAGATTCTTCTATTGAGGACTGTATGCGGTGGGCAAGCTAAGAAACTTCAGTGTTTTGCTTTCTACACTTGTAAAATTATCAATCTCAGGCCAGTATAGTGAGGATGAAATGAATCAACACAAACATACTATCTAATTATTATTATGACCACCAGAAAAACAAATACGTGAAATGGTATAAACCTTAGGTCAAAGAGAGAAGCCAAGGGGCCGAGTGCATGCTTTGCTGGAGGGGGGCCAGAGTTGAGTCCCCAGGACCACACTACACGGCCCCCTGAGCAACAGCAGGGCATAGAGTTGGCAGTAGACCCCAAGCGCTGCTGAGTATGGCCCTCAGATTTATAACATTTTTTAATTAAAAGAATTGAGTGGTGGCCGGGAGATAGCATATCGGATAAGGCACTTGCCTTGCACGTAGTCCATCAGGGTTTAATCCCTGGTACCCCATATGCCCCCTCCCCCAACTCCTATGGGGTGATCTCTGAGTGGAGAGTCAGGAGTAAACGTAAACCCTGAGTACCACCAGTGAATCAAAAGAAAAAGTGATGGGGCAGAGCGATAGCCCAGCGGGTAGGGCTTTTGCCTTGCACCGGCCGGCCTATACCGGCCCAGGTTCGATCCCCGGCATCCCATATGGTCCCCCGAGCACTGCCAGGAGTAATTCCTGAGTGCAGAGCCAGGAGAAACCCCTGAGCATTGCCGGGTGTGACCCAAAAGCAAAAAAAAAAAAAAGTGAAATGTTGAAAACCAGGTTCCCCAAGCTTCTTTGGCCCTGGAGCCCTTTTCCTCACATACACCTTTACACTTCACAGAGTTAGAGATGGGGGCTATGGCTGGACCTGCTGACCTGAGGGTGCATCCCGTCAGCGGTCTCTGGTGCCAGCAACAGAGCAGGGGGCCCTGCAGAGGTGTCGTGCAGTCTGCGGAAGCCCACCTGTCTGCATCAGGGTCGCTGGGGTGACGCCCCTCCCAGTGTGCCCTATGTCCCTCTGGTCCCACCCAAATTACTGTGGCACTCTGTCATGTCATGGCTTGAAATACAAATTCTCAGCTTAATCAGCATTTCTTGGAAATGCTTCCATTACCTGGGGTAAAGGCATTTGCTGCTGCAGGATCTATTCCAGATAACCTAGTGCCTGAGACTGCGTGCCATCCCCAATCCCCACCCCTTCATGGTTGCGCAGCCCTCACCCCTGCCCCAACTACAGGTCCAACCACCAGCTCCCCTCCACCTTGGCAGAACCAGGTGAGGGTGGGGAGCACAAACAGGTCCCCAGCATGAATCAGTTACTCCCAAGCAAAGCATTTTCAAAGGGCTGAGGAGATAGTGAGAGATAGGCACTTGTCTTGCATGCAGCTCTGTTGATCGCATCCCTGTTTCATGGATGTCCAATATGGTTCACATATGGTCCTCTGAACACCTCCAGGGGTCACTGCTGAGCCCAGAGCCAGGGATCGCTCCAGGGAACTGCAGGGAGTGTCCCTCCAAATCAATACAGCAACAATTTGAGGAAGAGAACTTCTGGTTATTTTTTTTTCTTTTCTGATCACTCAAGCTAAATTATTTATGTTCTTATTTACAGGCCACCTATGGCAGTGCTTCTCAACTGGGGACCATATGGTTCCCTATGGGGCCCCCAGGATATTCCAAGAGGGCCACAGGATGAAAATAAATGGGGGACCACTCAGAAGACCGGAAGGCCAACCAGGAGGATGGGGGTCCAGAGGGGGTGCCTCTGGAGGAATGTGGACCCACATAGGCTCAGACCCACCGGGAAACACACGGACATTGTGTGTCATGCTACATGACATCAGCAACACTCCTAATCAAACGCTACATCTGAGCACAGGTGCCCGGCAAAGACACGGCACCGTCCAGCTTTGCTCCCGAATGCTTGTGGGAGACTGGAGTACCCTCACCCCTCTGAAAAAAGGTGCCACAGAAGGCTCAGCCTCCTGGAGAGCCCCAGCCCGGCTTACCGCCGCATGTCCAGCTGCCTTGGCCATCTCCTTGTTGTGGGCTTTGTGCTCTCCACAAGGATCATCAGGCAAAACAAGTACATCAGTGTGGTAAAAGGAGGCATCTTGGGCTGTCTTTGCAGGAGGTCACACGCCGATTTCCAGCCACTGCTGCGGGTGAGCCTCCAGGGCTTACCCCATCTGGCCCAGCCTGCATGGCCAGGCAGGAGAGGCTGATCTGCCCGACTTAATATTAGATACTAGCCTGGGCTCCTCTGCCCCCCCAACACTCCAGAACGTGACCTAAACCCCCAGCTTCACCTCCCTGCTGCAGAGTGATTGGCCATTAGGCAACAAGCTTGTCCTTGCATGAAACAGCTTCCGCTGAGTCGTAGAACAGCTTTGGTTAAAACTGTTACATAAAAAATAAACAAACAAATAAATCTCTTGATCATTCCAGCCTCTCACTGAGCGCGTTAATCTGTACCTGCTGCCAATTCCTTACAGCCACCAGGGAGCACGTCTGCAGGAGAAGTGGAGGCTGGGAAACAGAGTGCCCAGGCTCTGAGGGGCTGAGGGAAACCACAGGATGGTCTTGCCAGCATCGCTTGCTTCTTCTTTCCTTCAACTACTTTGCTGGTGGCCAAGGATGTTGCCTTCCTCCTAAATATATGCTTTGTTTTTTGTTTTTTGTTTTGTTTTGTTTTAGGCCCAGTACAAACATTTAATCAAAGCAAACTGCACATTTTTCTTTTGAAGAGGGACATACATGGAAAGGAAATACATGATTATGTCAGCTCTTCAGCGCTTCCTATCATGAGTCTTTGATGAACCTTGGTTTTAACCTTTGGAGCACAGGTTCCACTCCCACGAACCTGTGCTCAGGGACCAGGGAGTGCCGAAGGTCAAACTTGGGTCCTCAAGCGAGCCTAATATCTGCCATGTGAGATACCTGCCTAGCCCCTTAACTTTGGTCTTTTTTTTAATATTTTATTATTCCCCCCCAAATATTATTACACCATTTTAGACATACAATTGAAAGATGCTCATGTAGAGCTTTGGTTCTACAGTGTTCCAACACCCATCCCTCCACCCAAACCCATCTCCCATCACCAATGTCCCCACCTCCCCCCCCCTCCCACACCTCAACTACTTGGCGGGTTCTGTATGTCATTTCTCTCCTCTTTATCTCTCCCTCCCGCCAAACTTTCCTGCTCTTCGTGGAATGCAGCGCATTAAAAGACATTACTATTTCCACTATTTTAACGGACTGCGGCCGCAAGCCTCAAACTGGTTTTGCTCTGTTAATCTGGTCGTGAGGCAGTTTCCCAGCGTCTGGACAGCAAAAATGGTGGCTAGTGTGATGGGTGAGTTTCATCTGGCTGCTTCTGGGACCCCCAGAGGTGACGGGCCCACTCCCAAAACCCGTCTGCCCTCCTGGGGGTCCCATATTCAGCTGGGCCCGGGTGAGCCGAGTTCCAGCCTCCCCAGCAGCTTTTGAGCCTCTTCATGCTGTGGCTGATGGCCCCGGGCAGCTCCTGGGCGGGGCCACCAGGCTCGACAAAATGGAGAGGGGAATGGCCGAACCCTGACTCCATCTGGCGAATTCCCAGTGATTCCCACTTCTGGGAGCCGCCTACCTGGGCTCCAACTGGTTTTGCTCTGTTAATCTGGTCGTGAGGCAGTTTCCCAGCATCCGGACAGCAAAAATGGTGGCTAGTGTGGTGGGCGAGTCTCATCTGGCTGCTTCCGGGACCCCCAGAGGGTGACGGGCCCCTCCCAAAACCCGTCTGCTCTCCTGGGGGTCCCATATTCAGCTGGGCCCGGGCGAGCCGAGTTCCAGCCTCCCCAGCCGCTTTAACTTTGGTCTTTAATCCTCAAGTAAATTATGTTGAAATCACATAGATATACAACCATTTTATCATAAATTAGGCATGAATTCTAATTTAAGATATGAAATTATAGAGAGCTTTGGGGACCAGAACAATAGTACAGTGGGGAGGGCGTTTGGCTTGCGTGGCCAGCCCATGTTTGAACCCCAGTACCCCTACTGCAGAGCCAAGAGTAATTCCTGAGCATTGCCAGGTGGGGCCCCAAAAAGAAAAAAGGGAAAAGAAAAAGAAGTTATAGAGAACTTTAAAGATACGTGTAGCCATGAGTCATCTACTGAACAGAATGAAAATGTACAGAAGCGGGACGGAGCCATAACGCAGCCAGTAGAGAATTTGCCTTGCACGTGGTGGACTTGGGTTCAATCTCTGACATTCCATATGGTCCCCTGAGCACTGACAGGAGTAATTCCCGAGTACAGTGTAATTCCTAAGCATCTCCAGGTGTGGCCCAAAAAGAAAAAAAAAAAAAGAAAATGTACATGTACTGATACCGCTTATTGGTTACATGCTACATGCTGGGGCTGGAGAGGCCTTAGCGTGATACACAGCACATGGGCGATGAAGGCGGAAGCCAGGGAGAAGGATATTCAGATGTTCTTAGGCAACCAGAGCTTTGTTGTGAAAGACGTGCTTCAAGGAATGGTGATATGTCCCAGCTGATTTTTCTAATTTCTAACTTCTTTGAACAGAGAAATTGTAATACTAAAGAGAATGGATGAGGCCCTAAAGGGAGGGAGAAAAGAAGTGAAGAAGGCAGGCAGAAGAGTCCAGCTGTGAGCAAGAGCCCTTCGCTGACCCAATGGGGTAGGAGGTAAGAGAAGTAAAGAGCTCTTGGATTGTTTGTGAATAGGTAGATGGCATCAACGCTAGCTGGCCCCATTAGAAGTGGACAGGTTTGGTGCAAAATGAGATTAATCTTCACTTAAAATATCTGAGGTGTTCTGGACTTCTAGTTGCCCAAGAGGCACCTGGGCTATGACCTGACAACTTGGGACAAGGTCTGAATTGGAGAGTTAGAGCCATCAGAGGATGACGGTAGTTTTACTACAGCAAAGGATAAGACCTTCCAAGGAGAGAGAAAAGGTCCAAGATCAAGTGCAAAATCCAGGAGAATCTGTGCTCTTAAAGGATGAGTGGGCAGCTGGAATAAAGACATAAGACTAGCTGGGAAGTTGCTATGGGCACCAAAGAGGAACTTCTGGGAAAAGAGCAGTCAACAAGCAGTGTGCAAAGGGATGGTAGAAAACAGGAATCTGGAGGTAGAAAATGAGCATCATTTTGGGCCACACCAGGCTGAGCTTCAGGGCTACTCCTAACTTCAGGCAGAGGTTCCCTCACTTTGGATCCCTGTGCTGTGCTAGGGATCAAAGTGAGGGAACCCACATGCAAGTAGTGACTGCCAGTCCTTGGCGCAATCTCCTTGGCGCTTCATCTTACACCGTGTGTGTGTGTGTGTGTGTGTGTGTGTGTGTGCTGTACCACCACCCAACTTTGGCCAGGAGCTACTCCTTAGCTCCATGCTTGAGGATTGCTTCCCGCAGTGCTCCATGGACCCTGTGATGCTAGGGATGGAACCCCGCTTTCCAAATGCAAATTCTATGATCCAAAGCTCTTGCAGGCCCTTCCTTCGAGTTAATTACCGGTTCTCATTGTGGTAAATTCAACTACAAAGGGTTAAATGGGATTTAGGAATGGGGATAATTCACTATAGAGACATTCAACAGAACCTAAATCTGACCACTTAGTGGAAATTTGTTTCAAAATTCCACTCCCCTGGGGCAAGAGCGGTAGTACAACGGGTAGGGCATTTGCCTGGCACACAGTTGACCTGGGTTCAATTCTAGCATCCCATATGGTCTCCTGAGCACTGCCAGGAGTAATTCACTATCACTATCACTATCTTCCCGTTCATCATCAATTTGCTCGAGCGGGCTCCAGTAACATCTCCATATGTCCTGTCTCATGCTAGTAGAGCCCAAGGGCATCTGCTCGCTCCAGGAACATAAAGAGCCTCAAACCATTATATTAGGTCATGGGAATGACCTAACATAATTGTTACTGGTATTTGACATATCAAATACGACACGGGCAGCTTGCCAGGCTTGCCGTGCGGGTGGCATACTCTTGTAGTCACATCTAAATAACAGTATTTATTGATGAACCGCTGCGCTCAAGCCGGACTATGATAGGCTCGTCTGCTGGATGGAGTTCTGATGAGAGGGAGGTCCGGATGTGGAAAATGGCGGCCCTCATGGAGTGGGGGGGTCCTCTGGCTTGTTGCGAGGCTCTGCTGGGGTGGCGGGCCAGGGCTAGAACCCGCCATCCCTCCTGGGCGCCTCGTGAGCGGCTGGGCACAGGGAGAGCTGGTAGCCAGGAGAAACCTATAAGCACTGCTGGGCATACCCGCCAAACAAAAACAAAACAATCAAAAAATTCTACTCCTGGGGCTAAAGAGATAGTATGCAGGGTAAGGTATATTCCTGTACTAGGATCAAACGGGAAACTCACATGCAAATATTTCCTCCCATGCTTTGTCTTTTCCATCTTTTTTCTTTTCATTAGCGTAACTGAGTTCTTTGAAATCCTAAAGGCTTATTGTTTTACGAAATACAATTTTACTTTTGTTTGTGCTTTTAATTTCCATGAACTATTTTGTAGAATTTTTGCTCTTACATTTTAG
This sequence comes from Cryptotis parvus, assembly GCA_021461705.1. Classification (NCBI taxonomy): domain Eukaryota; kingdom Metazoa; phylum Chordata; class Mammalia; order Eulipotyphla; family Soricidae; genus Cryptotis; species Cryptotis parvus. The sequence continues at coordinate 29,175 of JAJIBD010032720.1, read as the reverse complement.
AACTATCTTGAATTAATTTTTGTATGAGATATGAGGCAGCTGTTTGATATTAACATTTACTCGTTTCTCTGGACACAGGACTGGCTCCGTGGTCAAGCTCAGCTATGGTAATGTCCCAGTAAGAGTTTGCTGAGGTCAGGTAAGACCACAATGCCAGGAGTGATAGCACAGCGGTAGGGCGTTTGCCTTGCACATGGCTGACTCAGGTTTGATCACCAGCATCCCATATGGTCCCCTGAGCACTGCCAGGAGTAATTCCTGAGTGCAGAGTAACCCCTGAGCATTGCCAGGTGAGACCCAAAAAAGAAAAAAAAATACCACAGTGCCAGGTGCAACTCTGACCTCACAGCTTTGTGTCCTTTTTCAAACGGTTTGACATCATCTTGAGAGCAACTGAGATATGGGTCTGATCTGTGTTGAAGATTCTTGGGTGCAGTATGAGGAATGGAAACAAGACTAGAGGTGCATTAGAAATTACTGTGGTAATTCAAAGAGATGATGGCTAAATAAAGCACTAAAGGCAAGCCTGAAAAAGGAGTGAAACGCCGTGAGACTAAGCAAGGAGGTACCATGAACTGGAGGAAAAAAACCAATGCCATAAAGAATACGACCTCTGGTCAAATGAGGTATGAATAAAGTTACTGGTTTTATTGAGCAGTTCAGACTAGTTCTGCAGGCAACAGTTACAGATCAAAACAGCTTTTGAGCAAAAGCACAGCCTCTCAAGAAGGCGTTACTTGTACACGTTAATGTACACATTATTCTTAGTAAAAAGTCAGGTTCACCAAACACATTCACCTTCCATATACTAATTCTCAAGTAACAAAACACTATAGGCTTTTCAGGTTTTCTGTCTATATTTCTGCTCAAGTATTTGGACTTAATCTGTGAGGTTTGCTTGTTGACCGATTGTGATCTATAAAAATGGTAGACCTCAAGATACCAGAAAGTTTATTCATAGCCAAAAATAACAAAACAAATTTCTTATTCTTTTGAAATAAGAAATTTATATTTCCATACTCCAAAAATTTAACAACTACTTTAAAAAATAGTTGATAATTTGATGAAATTAATTTATTTCAGTAGAATAAAATAAGCAGCATGAAAATATAAAGTGCTACATAAAAGCCCACAATACATAAAGTTTGAAAGGTTTCATTGGCTTAAACAGTTACAGATAAAACTTTTTTGCCAAGCATGCTATTTTAACTACATGACATGTAGTATGTGCTTACATTGGTCAAATAAAAAGCCATGAATTATCTAAATCTGAGGATTAGAAGAGGGATTTCTTGGTCTTTATCTTTTAAATAATGTATCCCGTTTTGGCCTGATGCTGTAATTATGAGGTTAAAGTGGGATTTGAAAATTAACAGTTCTCTGAAGAGGTTCTTCAGGTAAGGTCTAAGAAAAAAAATAGACCCAAAGATCAATTTTGCTAATTCCTCGTTTCATTGGAGGTCTGGTTAACAACTTAGATATTTTTAGGTAGTACGTGCGAGGCAAGAGGAATGGAGCAAGGAGCAAAATAGGCCAGTTCAGATATGTATCAGATGCTAACTGATAGGCCAGTTCAGATATGTGTCAGATGCTAGCGGATACTAGCAAGATGAGTTACCCACTGATGGGTGAGGGAAGAGGCAGATTACTGAGAGAAGGAATATCAGCACAATGCAAAAGCCATTTGGTTGCCTCAAACTTAAATTCTAGGTCTACCCAGTACATGGAGACATGCAGAGCGATCACTGAGGCTGGCTCCAGTTCACCAAGAGGAGATGGACAGAAGGTTGTCCCTTGCGCAGGACTAATCACAGTATGTATTGCAAGCTTGAGAATTTCCTCCTTTTCAGATGGCAACATTCCCTAGTCTTCCAGTTGAGTCAATGATCCTTGGATAGGATCAACTGTCACTGCCAGGACCTTATATTTCAAGACAAGACTCCAGAACACATTTTCTCCTAGAGATAGGGTTATAAAATGGTAACCTATAATTTTCCAGAACAGCGCCTCATAAATTTCTTGAGTTTTTTTAGATTTACCAACTTCAGCTGTAAATATAACAGAAATTATCTGTAAACACCCTTACATTTTTAACTATTAAAGTGACAACTACGTATAATAGTATACAATATGACCTTACTTTAAATTCAAACATAAAGAAAACCGTCTATTAGATAAAAACAAATTGTATGATGGTTAAGGAATCAAAGTCCCAGAGTAGGAATAAAAACTAAATTTGCCTTCAAAATCATTTTACAAATTGCCCATAATTTGTTAGTTAAAACCACAAAACACTTTGTGAATATCTTCCCCAATATTTAAGATACATTATGGTTTAACTTTTTGTGGATCAGCCTAATACTATTTACAACATCAAGTTGTAAAAAGTAATTTCTTTTTTTTAAATTTAGAGCATGACCAATTTAAATAGGGGAACTACCTATATTTAAAAATTAAATCAAATCACCCCAAGAGCGCCATCACTGCTGCTACTGCACGTGCTGATGGCAATGGTTTCCCGTGTTCCTGTGACGATATGTTCTTATCAGGCAGTATGATGATCAAGTGATCTATTCACCATCTGTGGAGCTAACACTGAGCCATGATGGTTTTTTACTGAAAAATATCTCTTGGGCTTAGATTAGGTAGACAATAAATTTTAAGGAAAGATTTTTTTTTTTCTGATTTCTATCACTGTTGCTTGGGCCCTGAGCTTTTCTATTAAAATGGAAAATGGTACATAAAATATTTCAACATTATGTATATTCCTGTATAGTCCTGGAATAATTAAATTTATAGTGATTATAAAGCTAAGCATATAATACATCTCAAAAGATAAACAGTTCAAAGCATAGCAAACATTCAAATCTTAAGCTAATTCCATTTAACTGAAAAAAAATCAAGCAATACCCTGTCTTTGTGCTTTAAAACGAAGACCTGTAGAAGATTGTTGCCTTTATTTTCCAACCTAGTGTGTATTACTGGAGAGAAGGGTATAAGAGCTTTTCAAAGTGGTGACAAAGTGTTCCCTCAGATGACATCCAATAATAAAGATGTGACCTCATTTTCTCCTAAATGTTTGGCTGAAATAGTTACTTCCGCTGAAAAATGTTTAATGCACACAGTCAGTCAAAAAATGGACCGTTCTTCCATGGCTCCTAGAATGACATTTTAAGCAATCTATCTGAGGGGTTTACTTTCCCTTTTGAACTATTTTATCCCTATATCACTGAATACAAGTAGAAACAGAACACTCAATAAAGTGTTGAGTGACTAGTAATACTTGTTGGAACTTAAAACACCATCTTTTATCCAAAAGATTTCAAAGGAAGGGCTATACAGAAAAAAATATCACAAATTTACATGGGGGGAAAAAAAAAGCGAGAACCATTAAGTTCTATCTCCCTGTAAAGTAAGCCACATAGTGAGACAAGGGAATCTGACTTCCTGCCCTTGACTAAGCAAGACACAGTCTGCATGTCTAGCTACATACTGGATTTAAAGGATCAAGAAAGGAATGAAGGGTCATATAAAAGAATCCTTGTGTAAACAATTCTCAGATTACACCCAATGCAGAATGTTTAATGAAGCAGTTGAGTCACAGCTCTTAAGACACAAAACAATATCATAACTCAAAGTCGAATATGTACTCATTGGCCAGATATATCCGTCGGAATATAAGAGCGGCCAATGCCAAAGTCAAGATGACAATCAGTACGGCGGAGCCGCCATGGTCAGTGCGGTTCTCTCTTGGCTGCTGACCCTGGATGGCATCGGGCGAAGCGGACACTCTTCTCTGACTCTGCTGCTGGGCTCGGCGCTGTCGAGGACTCAGAGATGTGCTCTTGGCTGCAGGCTGGCCAGGCTGCTGAAGAGATGCTCCTGACGGGGTCTGGCCTCCATACTAGATCGTTTAAAAAACAGAAAAATTTTTTTTTGTTTGAAACAGTTTTTATTTCCTTAAATACAGATGAAGTTCCCATTTTGAAATTGCTAAAATATCTCCATCTAAAAGCACCAGATGGCCTGATATTATCCCCAGTCTATAGATTTTGGGGAAGCTCTCGCCCCCTCAAGGCTATAAAAAACATAGCTTATCTGGGATTTGATGGAGAACATCTCAGTAAATTCACACCGCACTTGCATATAAAGTGGTTCCCTCAGCCAAAACCAAGTTTTAGTTATTTCCATAGTGATCACACTATGCAATCATACTCAGATAATTTACACAGAAATGGAATTGAGTCTAATTTGCAATTGCAGGGGCCGGAGCGATAGCCCAGCAGGTAGGGCATTTGCCTTGCACACGGCCGGCCCATGCCAGCCTGGGTTCGATCCCGGCATACCATATGGTCCCCGAGCACCGCCAGGAGTAATCCTGAGTGCAGAGCCAGGAGAAACCCCTGAGCATTGCGGGTGAGACCCAAAAAAGCAAAAAAAAAAATAAATAAATAAAAATAAATAATTTGCAATTTGCATTTGTAGTTTAAGTATTTTACCTAGAACTGTTTATCACCTTTATCTATAGAAAACTATTTTATTTTTTTTTTCTTTTTGGGTCACACCCGGTGATGCTCAGGGGTTTCTCCTTGCTCTGCGCTCAGGAATCACTCCTGGCGGTGCTGGGGGACCATATGGGATGCCGGGATCGAACCCGGGCGGGCATGGGCGCCACGTGCAAGGCCAATGCCCTACCCGCTGGGCTATTGCTCCAGCCCCGATTTTAATTTTTATATATTAAAGTCAGAATAAAAAATACTACTGTGATAACAACTTTGATTCATGTGATCTAATTGACATAAACTCAATTTCTTTATTACTAATAATGTCTAAAAAGTACAATTTACTCATTCACCAACAAATATGTATTGATCACACTTTTATATGCAAGTCAAAATGCCAGACACTGGGGATAGAGAGAAGGAAGAGGGGCCTGACTCACAAGGAACCTATATTCTGGGAAATGATACAAACAGTAACTACAAAACAATAAAAACTGGAAGTAAATACAACTGAAATATACAACAGGGAAGACTTGATTTGGATTTAAAATATATTAAAGACAGGGGCCGGGGCGGAGCGATAGCCCAGTAGGTAGGGCGTTTGCTTTGCACGCAGCCGGCCTGTGCCGGCCGGGTTCGATCCCCGGCATCCCATATGGTCCCCCGAGCACCGCCAGGAGTAATTCCTGAGTGCAGAGCCAGGAGTAACCCCTGAGCATCGCGGGTGTGACCTAAAAAGCAAAAAAAAAAAAAAAAAAAAAAAAAGACAGGGGCCAGAGCGATAGCCCAGCAGGTAGGGCGTTTGCCTAGCATGCGGCTGGCCCATGCCGGCCTGGGTTCAATCCCGGCATCCCGTATGATCCCCTGAGCACCGCCATGAGTAATTCCTGAGTGCAGAGCCAGGAATTAACCCTGAGCATTGCCGGGTGTGACCCAAAAAAAGCAAAAAAAAATAATAATAATAATAATTTATATATATATATATATATATATATATATATATATATATATGACCAGGCTGGGAATGTGGTGCTGAGGACGAGCACTTGCCTTGCACAAAGAGCCTGGGACAATGCCCGGTGTGCGATACACACCCTCAAAGGGCTGAGTACGTGCCTTTTGTGTGCACATACATACACATTTTCCCAGCTTCCATCTCAATTCTCCTGGTCCTTTAAAATTCTGTATAAATTGACAATGGAGAATAAAAAACTATATGACTACTAAATCTAACAGTATGTTACTAAAAGAAATTCCCCAAAGTCCATCTTCTAAATATAGAAAGAAAAGGCAAAGTTTTTCATAAAAATCTGATTTAGCAATGATCCAGTCATATATATATATATATATATATATATATATATATATATATATTATATTATTCCAATTTTATTATTTTTTTGGGGGGTTCATGCTCAGAGTGCTGGGATGGGGGAGGGTGTCACTCCTGGGCATGTTTAGGAGACTATGTGGTGCTGGAGGGCAGTGAGGGGGTGTCAAACCTGGGTCCTCCACATGTAAAGGATATACCCCATATACTCAGATCAAGACACTCCAGCTACATTTCTTAATGTCTGACAATCTAGGCCTCCAATATTTAGGCAACTGGTTTATCAACAGGCATAGCACTTCCTCATTCCTTCACTAGAACTGCTTACAGGATATCTGCTTGTGCAAGGCAGCACTGTTCAACCAAGCTGTCTTAGATGACAGTCGTGTTCCAAATCTATGCTGTTCACTGTGGTAGCCACAGTTATTACTTGGAAAGTGGTCAGTGTGACTGAGAAACTATGTATTTTTATTTATTTTGAGTAATATACAACTAATATACAACAAATAATCTGGTCATAGTATTAGAGTAATATACAACAAATAATCTGGCTACAGTATTAGACAAAGAGGATCTACAACAAAGATTTCTTTGGTTCCATGTCTTTACTAGAGAGTTCATATTTTAATGCAACTTAACCTATTTTAACCAACTGAACAAAAACAGATGGGGCCAGAGCGATAGCCCAGTAGGTAGGGCGTTTGCCTTGCACGTAGTCGGCCCGTGCTGGCCCGGGCTCGATCCCCAGCATCCCATATGGTCCCCTGAGCACCGCCAGGAGTGATTCCTGAGTGCAGAGCCAGGAGAAACCCCTGAGCATTGCCGGGTGTGACCCAAAAAGCAAAAAAAAAAAAAAAGAGAGAGAGAGAGAGAGACAGAAGAGGGGCTAGGGCACATGCTTCCATCCTACTGATCCCAGTTCCAACTGCCAGCACCACATACAGCTCCCCAAGCACTACCAGGGACACCCAGTGTGGTCCCCAAACCCAAGCCAAACAAACAAGAAAAGAGTCCCTACTTAGACAGTGGGAACTGTATGTATGTTTTAGCCAGAACCCAACATGATACGAAAATGGACTTTTCAGAGAAATCACAGAATTCTGGAGGAACATGAGGACCTAAAATTAACCAGAAGACTAGAAGTCAGGGGTACAGGCCTTGGGTGTGTAAGGACCCGAGTTCAATCCACATGGAACCTCCCCCACCACACATGTATTCCCGGAGGCCCCAGCACAGCTGAGTCTGAGTTTATTACGCAGTGCCATGTCCGAACATCAAACCATAAGGACCAGTTGGCTGAGAACAGCTGGAAAATGGTTCTGGTTCCCCTCAAGAATTAAATTATTTCATCAGACCCATGTAACAAAAAAAAAACAAGGCCCATAAAACAGGACTATAAATAACTTGCCTAAGGGCAACAATTCATTAGAGGGAGAGCTGGGGTAGAAACCCACTAAAAGGAGAAATAAAATACCACAATATTTCATTAGGAATCCCTCCTCCTACAAATGACAGTGACAGAGGTCTATGTAAAAGACAAGAGTCATACCGATGTACTGGCCGTGGGACCTTGGAATGTTGTAGGTATATCGTCCTGTAAGTCATTTAGCGAAAAAAGAGTGGTTTAAGTCTGACTCAGCCATTGTCTTTCCGGATGAATTGACTTCTGCCTATAAAAAACAAACCCAACAGCAGTTACAAGAGGAAGCACACAGTATGTATGTTCCACAACCTCCCACAAAATTCCCTTTATTTAGTGCCACGTCAATTGCCATACCAATATCAACCATCAGTCAGTTAAGCACAGAGCACTCATATGTCCAACCCTATGCTAAGTATGCTAGAAAGAAGCATAAACAATTATGTTTTCAAGCTGTTACCTGAAGGACAAAATTGAAATCCATTTTTCACAATCCGTAATTCTCTAAAAACTAAGGATGTTTAAAATTATCTAAAAAGCGATTTTTAGGCAAAGCTTGACATGTAGGATTATTTAATCTTTCTTTCACATTAATTTAAGTATTTCCAGGTTTGCTGAGAAAATACTAGTGCATCTGACTGTTGAATGCTTTCCCAGACCCCACTACAGGTATATATGGTTTGAGATTGATTAAGACTTTAGAGGAGCAATTTTGAACACAACGAGATTTTTGATAAGAAGAGAGTAACCAACATGTAGTAAATACCTCCTTGTCCAGCCTGTGCTCATGGCTTACTCCTGGCTTGTGCTCAGGGATCTCTCCTGGCCGTGATTAGGGGACAAAATGCCATGCCAGGGGAACAGGGGTTGGGTGAGTGTACAACAAATGCCCCATTAACCACTGTACTATCTCTCTGGCCCTTCCTCACAAGAATCTTATTAAGGGTCAGAGCGATAGTCTAGCAGGTAGGGTGCTTGCCTTGCACGTGGCTGACCCAGGGTCGATCCCCGGCATTCCATATCCCTGAGCACTACCAGGAGTAGTTTCTGAGTGCAGAGCTAGGAGTAACCCCCTGAGCATCACTAGGTGTGACCCAAAAAAGAAAAAGAAAAAAATAAGAATCTTATAAAAGAAGTACTACCATAATTTACAAATGAGAAAACAAGCACAAAGCAGCTAGTTGTCTAATATCATTCCACTAATAAGCACAGAGATTTATTTGTTTTATGAATAAATTATTTTTATTTTTTCCTAATTATTAACAACTAAAGAATATCAGCTTTTGCAAAAGCCTATAAAAGCTGGGTATTTATACACTGACGTTATATATGAGTCCAAGCTCTTTTATTTTTTTAATGGGGCACATGTCCTTCATTGGTCAGACCAGGATGGCTAATCGCAGGCTTGAGCACAGCACCCTACACTCTCCTAGATCTTTAGGAGGCAAGCATGTCAAGCAAAGCCAAGATAAAAAATACAATGCTAGGATCTTAAGTGGCTATGAGTGATCAGATAAAGTGGGGTTACTAGACGTCTAGATTAACAACCATCGGAGTAGAGGTATGGCCCCTCCTCCCTCATAAGGAGGAGGTAGGAGAAGTTTCCCCAGGGCGTCCAACTGCACCCTTCTCATCATCAGTACCTTCCAAATGTTGCCCTCAGCTTCCTTCAACTGCTCTGCTCCAGGCAGTTTTTCTACTATTCCAGTTCTTTAATTTTTCTGTTTCTCCAGAAGTTGTGAATTACTTCCTTGAACTGAAGAATAAACAGTCTTCCTACACCTACATACAAGCTAGTCTCATCTAACTTACGTGTAAGATGTGCATGCTTTTCCGTTCAGTTTAGCTGTTCAATCTATATGTCTGTAAACTTCACCTCTATTGAGTGTCACTAACTTTGTTGAATACTTTTCCCCTTTGGTTTTTGGGCCACACCTGCAGTGCTGGGCTCTGGACTTAAGAATTTCTCCTGGTGGGGCGAGCATAGCCCAGCAGGTAGGGCGTTTGCCTTGCACGGCCGGCTCATGCCGCCTAGGTTCCATCCCCGGCATCCCATATGTTCCCCTAGCACCGCCAGGAGTGATTCCTGAGTGCAGAGCCAGGAGAAGCCCCCTGAGCATTGCTGGGTGTGACCCAAAAAGGAAAAAAAAAAAAAGAATTTCTCCTGGTGGTTCTTTTTTTTTTTTTTTTTTTTTTGTTTTTGGGTCACACCCGGCAATAGTCAGGGGTTTCTCCTCCTCGAGATTACTCCTGGCGGTGCTCAGGGGACCTGGCGGTGCTCGGGGGACCATATGGGATGCCGGGGATGGAACCCGGGCTGGCATGGGCTGGCTGCGTGCAAGGCAAATGCCCTACCCCCCCCCGCTGGGCTATCGCTCCGGCCCTCTCCTGGTGGTTCTTGGGGGGCCATGTGTGATACTGGAAATTGAAGCCCCATCAAACTCATGCAAGACAAATGCCTGACCTGCTGTACTATCACTCTGACCCCTAAGTGTCAACAACTTTGGCTTGAAGCTCTGCAAAGGCCTCCAGATCCATGGGGGCCGCCATCTTGGTTCAATGGAGTCAAAGCTTCAAATCATTATGGTGACATGTCTTTGTGAGTGTATATCATTGTGTAACAAGAAATAATTATTTGTAAGACTCTACTATAGAACTGTATTGCTTTATTTTCTATACAAAACTTGGTAGTTAAAAAAGGAATACTTAGAAATCGTTTACAAATTAAGAGTACCTTAAAACTGATCTGTCTAGCTAGTTCCTTGGCTTCTTGGTCAGCCTGGCTTGAATCACTTCCAGATTTTAAAGGCAACAAGACGTCCTTCATGGTAGAACCACAACCCTCACAACAGAAATCTTGTGATCTGTTAGAAAAAAAAGTTTTTGAAAGGTAAAAGCAAACACTAAAATGTTAGATCAAATGCACATTCAAAAGCTGAATGATTAAATTTAAAAGAGCACTGGACGAGTCCATTCATTTTCATGTAAACTGGACCATTATTACAATAAGCACAGTTCTAAGACAAATATAAAAGATAACTTGGTGTACAAAAAGTTTATAGCAACAATATCTCAATCAATATCTCAATTATTAAAAATCTAAACTTTGAGGGTCAGAGTGATAGTCCAGTGGGTAGGGCATTTGCCTTTCACGCATCCGGCCCATGCCGGCCGGGTTCGATCCCCGGCATCCCATATGGTCCCCTGAGCACCGACAGGGAGTGATTCCTGAGTGCAGAGCCAGAAGAAACACCTGAGCATTGCCGGGTGTGACCCAAAAAAGCAAAAAAAAAAAAAAACAAATGAAATAAAATAAAAATCTATACTTTGAAAGATAAAGTGATTGGGACAGAAGAGAGACTGAAAGGGCGGGAGCACGTGCTCTGTCGCAGGAACCCTGGGTTACGGCTGGGGTATCCTCTAAGCACTGGTGATGTGGCCCACTCCCAAATTTCTGGACTTGGATTTCATTTCATCTCAATATCCTATATAGGCAAAAAAAAAAAAAGTCTATACATTGACAAAGTAAGTAAATTGGCTATATTATCCTCAAGATCATATCAAGTACATGCTAAATTTGTGAAACAAGTACATTATAAAGCTCAAATGATCTTTAACAAAAAATGCATGAAATAGTACAGAAACCAAAAGCAGAACTTAAGAGATATTTCCAAGGGAAAAAGAAATCCTCACTAATCCTATCCATCTAAATTCTAGTGCAACTTGAGATGGGATAACTCAGTCTGTAAAATTCAGACTATGAAACTTTATGTTCAGATTATGGGGCAACTCCTGTCTCCTCATTAAGGAACTGGCAGTTTTAGGAGAACTATATAGGACGTCAGGGATCAAACCAGGTGGGCTTCCTGCAAGACAAGCAAGCACACTACCTGCTGTACTCTTCTCTGGCCCCGTAGATGTTTTCTGTTTTCACTACCCCCTCTATGTTTCAGATACAGTTAAACCTGGGAATAAATAGATATTATTATGTTGCTGGACATCTTTACTAAGTATTTTTTTATTGTACCGCTAGTTCAATATTAGGTCGTCAATGACATGTTACTTAAACAACTTTATTCATTATATATGTATGCAGATGTCACCACCTCCACAATAAATTTTTTAAAATCTATGTGATTTATTTATTTTAAGGTCATTTTAGTTTTTATTTATTTTGCATTTTGGGGGTCATATCTGGCAATGTTCAGGGGTTACTTCTGGCTCTGCACTCCAGAAATTACTCCTGGCAGTGTTTGGGGGACCATATGGGATGCCGGGGATCAAATCCGGGTTGGCCGCATCCAAGACAAATGCCCTACCCGCTGAACTATTGCTCGGCCCCAATTTCTGCGGTTTGAAATGCTATTGCTCTGGCCCCTATATCTGAGATTTAAACAAACATAGTATAGGAACAACAAATGCCAAAGTCATCAGAACTGGAGATTCTGTCTACAGAATTGAGTTTGCATTGGGGGTGGCTGGAAGAAGTCCTTTGGGGCACTGGTGGAGGGTGTTGCTGAAATGATGTATACATGAAATGTATAATTAATAGTATACTGTAAGTCCCATTTTTCAATATTATTCCAACAGAAATGTTACAAAAAATTTATGATGTGTGGCCAGAGCGACGGTACAGTGGGTCAGGAGCTTCCCTTGCATGCAGCCGACCTGAGTGTGATCCCGGGCATCCCATATGGTCCCCAAGGCCCGCCCAGAGTGATTCCTGAGCACAGAGCCAGGTTTAAGTGAGCAAAGCTGGGTGTGGCCCCAAAACAAAACAAAACAAGAAATTTATGATTCGACTTCTTATAACTAAAGAGTATTCATCCACTCTTGCTTTTTTATTGTTACACCAGAAACTGCTGTCCATATTCCTGAATGAATGAGCTATGTCTAAACTGAAATGTTCCAACTCTAAACATTTTCCATGCAGGTACTGCTTGTCGTTTACTTCCCCCTTACTTCCTTTCCCTTCCGTGCTGTGTCCACCGGCTCGAGCACACCCCTTGTGTGGGGCTCACACACAGGCTTGGGGACAGCATTCCTTTGAGCAGTGCTGCTTGGACCAGTGCTTGCAGGGGCCACACCCTATTGGTTTTTTTTTTTTTTTTTTTTTTTGCCAATACTGTTGCCTGCCCCCAGTGCAGTGAGGCTGGAAGCAGTGTGTAGCTCTGGGGATGCTGAAGACTGCAGAGCTGTCAGGTGTGAACAACAAAGACTCTGGGGCTGAACTCAGTGCATGTGCACTTGCAACCTAACGCTTACCAGGAGGTGCTCTATGACACAGCAGCCGGCCCTACCGTGAAACATACCTACTTTTGTTTGTTTGGGGCCACACCCGAGGGTCAGTGTGGGCCTACCGGGTTCAGTCCCCAGTGCATATATGGTCCCCCAAGCCCACCAGGAGTGATCCCCGAGTGCAGAGCCAGGAGTTAGCCCTGAGCACAGCCAGGTGTGGTCCCAAAACAAATAAAAAAAAAGCCAGTGCTCTGCTCCAAAAGAAGACAACCCCTACTGTTATTATCAACTATTTCTTAAAAGCTAGAAAGCATAAAAACAATTCTTCAGACTGGTGATCCCTGAGGAAACTTGGTACAAATATATTTCTTCTGAAACAGCAAAACTAAGACTAGCTCCTGTAGCCAAGTTAGCTCACGCAGTAAGCGAGAGACAGCCCGGCTCTTACCAGCAGTTAGGAAGAACAGTACTTGGTTATTAAGGAAGGAAATGCAAAACTTACTTTTTGGCAAGGGCTCTTCTTTCCTCGGGTGTATAATCTAGAGAACCTATTGCTCCTTCTCCTTTTGTTGGCATAAAACCAATGATGGCTAACAGTGCTGTTCTTACTGAAATAAAAAGCAGACATGGATCTAAGCTGCTTTGCAAAAGGTAAAGGCAGGGCAGGGCTGGAGAGAGAGAACAGGGGTTAAGGCGCTTGCCCTGCATGTGGCCCCCTGCTTTGATCCCCAGCACTGCTTATGGTGGGAGTGACCCGAAGCACAGAATCAGGAATAGGCCCACCAGGTGTGGCCCAAACCCCCCACCCAAAAGAAAAATCAATAAATTAAATAAAAGGTGTAGATTTACTTTGGAAAGAGGGGGGAAAAAAACAATTTTTACTTGATGGGGGTAGTGCTAAAATTTAGCGAAATCCTATATAAGGAAAAAATACTTTTATTATTTATTTATATCAATTTATTTACCCCAAAAGCTCTGATCTCCAGAGAATATTACAGTTTACACTTCTGAATTGATTAATGTTCTATGAGATTTATATTCGCTTTCAATGAATACTCACTACTCCAGGAAGGCTGCCAAGTTTCAGGATGATGTCCTGAGATGCTCAAACAGATTTTCTTTCCTACTTCAAACCGTCCATTAGGCTTAGGAATAAATAAGGCATTTAGTAATTTAAATATGTAAGTTTAAAGTTTGACACTTTATAACTATACTTCATATTTTCAAACGAATCTTAAAAAGAATGTAATCTCAGCCAGCGAGAGGCGACACCATGGGCTGGCGTGCACGCTCTGCATGCAAGAGGCCCGGGTTCAACCGCCAGCACCTTATGGTCCCGGCCCACCCCGCCCAGTACTGCTAGGAGTGACCCTGAGCACCACAGCTACAGCAACACTCAAGCACCAAAGAGTAGGACCCAAAAACAAGTAAGAAAAAGAATCTAGGGGACACACATTTTATTCTCTTATACACAGCCCACAAATATGTTAGCTTCCAACAAATGCTAAAATTCATTTTAATTAGCATCTTTTAAAAAAACTGAACTGTGTTACAGAATCCAAATAATTGGCAGATGAAGGTGTCCCAATGCCCTCCTCTTCTGTGCCCAGTAAAGTGCCAGGTTCTGTGAAGGGCAGAGGCTGGGGTAAAAGTCCTAAGATTTAAGATCACCCAGCTCGCTGCTGGTGAGGAAGGTGATGGAGAGAAAGGCTGAGACAGGAGAGATTTTCAAACGGCTGCGTGACTTCCTAAGCTAGAAACAGAAGAGGAAGATGAGAAAGGAGCCAAAGTGCATGTTTTGCACTGGGAGGCCGGGCTCAACGGCCAGCAGCGCACTGGTGCCCTGGGCACTGGCAGCTGTGTCCCCCAGGAAGGGTGAGATGGGTCTGGAGTCTCTGCAGAAGAGACACATGGGATCAGAGTCATGCTGAAGGCATCAGGTGGGGACAGAGACGGCTGATGGCAGGAGATGGTCTGCACTCCAGACACTACATCCACACAGGTGATGGCTGAAGGCGCTTCATTTTGGTTTCTTTTTGTGTGTGGTAGGTGGTCTGGGCCACATTCTGCAGTGCTCAGGGGTCAGTTCCAGCAGTGCTCAGGAAACCATATGCCGTGCTAGAGACTGGACTGGGATCAGCTGTGTGCAAGGCAAGCGCCTTAACCCCTGTACTCTCTCTCCGACCCATAGCAGAGAATCTGATATATTTTTCTCTTGCACCCATAGCATCTATGATATGTTTGAAAATATTTCTTAAAAAAAAAAAAAAAAGAAAGAAAATATTTCTTGAATTAAGGTTAGAAAGACATCAAAAGAGAGAAGTGAATTAGGAAGTAAACTTTTAAAATCAGGAAGGCAGGGCTGATTCTCAGCCATTATGCTAAATATAATCACACCTTTGGTTAACTATCAGAACGTATCTGCACTTAGCAGCGTTATAGCTATCAGCCCAACGAACCCCCCCCTCCACCAGCTCCCCATGCACCAACCCCTCCTCTTGGACCACTTGGCAGCTAAAAGAAGTGAGCCCTGAAAGAGCATGGTGGCTAGAACCCTGCTCCATCACCACTGCCAGCACTAACGATATTCAACATCACCTAATATTTGTTAGGTGACTCCAATATGCCAGAACAATTACATTTATCACATACATCCTCTTGGAGGGATGAGAAGTGAATTTCAAAGAGATTATATAAGTTGCCTATGGCATAATGGAATGAGCATTGGTCTCATTCATGCAGAATTCTGGTCTACTGGCTCCAAAAAGAATGCTGTTCTCACTACACCAAGCGTGATCAGAAGCAGCGCTCATTTGGTATTCACTGAGGACCTGTTGTTTCACCATTTGCTACGCCATGTGTCAGATGCTTAACTTAGATGGGCAGGGTAAGGACTAATGAGGAGTCAGTGGAACCGCATACTAGTCCCTGAAACTGCTGCAATAAAGTGTATTTCAGTAGTGTGCAATGTGCAGAAACCAGACTGCAACAGCCAAAGACTAGAGTAAGGATTCTGTGAAGATTATGAAAGAGAAAAACAGGACAACAGTTTAAAGCAGCAGCAGAAGGACAAGAAAGTTTCTGGGTCTTAGTATTGTTTTGTCAAGGTTAGATTAAATCATCACTAAACACAACATACCTGGAAGGAATTAAGGGAAGGAATGCTTTATTAAGGAATTTACTAATGACTACAATTTTTTCTTGAATCCAAGAAAAAAATGGACCGGAAGCTTTCCAGCAGGGCTACAGAGAAAGCTCCATCGGCCAGGGTGTGTGTTTTGCATGTTGGGGGGCCTGGGTTTTATCCCTTGCACTGCAAAGTCCCTGGAACACTGTTGGAAGGACCTTGTCCAAGCATCAAACCAGGAGTTATCTGAGCAACTCAGAATCTACCTCAAAAACCAAAAATAAATCAATAAAATTTTCCTTGACATGGAGATAAATATGTAGAGATGGAGAGAAAGTCAACTTTATAAACAGCAGTAAGTGACTAAGGACTCAGTTCTTAGCTTTTTAAGAGCTCTACACAGAGATGTAACTGAGCAATAGAGAACATAAGAAGGTGAGAAGCCGAAGATGTCGTAGCTACCGATAAAAAAATATTATTTAAGTGGATGTGCACACTCTGGGTTAGAACCCAGGGGCTCGTCCCTATGAAAAATTAATTCACAGGGCCAGAGCGATAGCCCAGCGGATAGGGCGTTTGCCTTGCACGCAGCCGGCCCATGCCAGCCTGGGTTCGATCCCGGCATCCCATATGGTCCCCCCAAGGACCGCCAGGGAGTAACTCCTGAGTGCAGAGCCAGGAACAACCCCTGAGCGTCGCCGGTGTGACCCAAAAGAAAAAAAACTAATTCTCAGACTCCTGAAAATTGCTATCTATAATCACACATCCATTCAAATCTATACGCTTTTCATATGCTTCAATATCTTAAGAATTTTTGGTGGTAGGAGGAAGGGGTAATAATATAAAGTGCCCTGGGCCAGGGAAGGCTCAAGAGGCTGGAGTGTATGCTATGCATAAAAGAGCCCTGGGTTCGAGCTATCACATGTACAGTGTATACCACTGGGAGGAGAACCTTTAGATGTGGGTCAAAAACCTGGGGAAAAATTAGATTTCCAAAGGCAAATCCCCAAAAGCAACGAAATTATAATAACACTGTATTTCACAATGAGTATTTGGCTAGGGCATATACTAGAGTACATGTTTTGCATGTGTGAGTTACAAAGAAAAAGAGAGAAGAGAAGAGGTTAAGTATTCTAACCATATTTTGCAATACCATAAAGAGTTAAAGCACAGGGCCAGAGTGATAGGACAGTGGGTAGGGCATTTGCCTTGTATGTGGCTGACCCAGGTTCAATCACCAGTATCCCATAAGGCCCTTGAGCCCACTAAGAGTGAGCCCTGAGCACAGAGCCAGGAGTAAGTCCTGAATACAGTCAAACACCCCTCAAAGCCAAGAATCCTTACCGTTAGTAGAATTATACTTGGTGGTTTCATGGGGTACTCTGGTGGCAGTACTATTCGTCCATGATAAACTCCTCCATCAAAATCAGAATCTGGGGGCCCTCTCACTGTGAAGTGCCATTCGAAAAGGTTATCCTGAACAAAACAGTAACCAGCAAGGAATCAACATTAAATAGTTTACCTAAATTATCAATGAATGCTACGTTGTAGAACAGTTCTAATGCACAAATATTTTTACATACGAAAGTTATAAACAAAACACTTATCTAATATCCGTATGCCATTAGTCCTTTTAAAACAGATGAACTCAAAAACACCTGACTACTGTTACCGATTCATAACACAGACATAATTAAACTGTAAATTAACCTTTGAATAATAATAATTCGATAACTAAGTTCAATTTAAGAAACTCAAAAATCATTCACATGGGTATGCAAGCTTACAATATCAGTAATATTGTATACATAGTACTTTTGCATCATCATTACAGTTACTGAGTACTTTAGAGTGTGCAAAATAATTGCACATGTATCACACACCTTATTCTCACTACTAGCACAAAAGCTGAACTGATCACATTTAAACTTTCTCCCTTTTACAGAGAAAGCTGAAAAGGTATTTATACAAAAAACCCCAAAGTAGAAGCAAAGATGCTTCAAGCAGTCTTCCAAATTATTAATAGTCCGGGGTCTCTCCGTTTCCTCTCCCTCATACTCAACACTGGAAACGAATTCAGCACCTGACATATCTCTGACAGAGACAAGTGTCTTCTAAACGTGTGGTTCCAAAAGACTAATGAAATACTCAGGAATACAGAGAAGGAAACGTATCAATAAACCACATCAAACATCTATAATGAGCAAAGCAATGAAAAGCAACTTTAAGGAATTTGTTTAAAATATTAAAATCCAGATGTAAAAGCTAGAGATAGAAACTAACCTCTAAAGGCTGTGCATGGTAATGATCTGTTGGATCTTTCAATTCTGCCGCTTCTTTCATTAAACGCTTAACAGCTAAAATAAAAATTGTAAGGCAGAGACATTTAAAATATGCTTTTCCACATGATCAGCACAGTTAAAACTATAACAAAGGAGTTTCTATTTCGGTAGTACAGGGGTTAAGGTGTTTGTTTTGCATAAGGTCACCCCAGGAGTAGCCTCCAAAACTGCCCACTGTAGCCCAATACCTCAAATTACCCTCCAAAAAAAGATTTTCTAATTCAACCAACAACCCCTCAAGTCCCCGGCAAATGTGCAGAGGACTAATTCAACCGAGCATATGATAAAAGTTTGATTAGGGAATAATAACAGTAATTGGAGGGGGAAGGAAAGGAAATGGTAGGTAGGCAGGAGAAGAGATAAAATTACACGGAGACAGCTCATAAAGGCACTCTTTTTAATTTAATAGGTACTTATGTATGCAGCACTCAACTATTAACTCACACAATTCAAAACAAAGCTCAGAGGTAAGTACTATTTTTATCCCCATGTTCCAGAGGAAGAAATTGAGACACTACATAATTTGTCCAAGGTCACACAGCTACTTAATGATAGAGCTGGGATTACGGCACGGGCGGCCCCAGTCTACCCCATCTATTAGTGACCCAGGATGCAGCTCAAATGACAGGACACAGGCATGCAACCATGTCCACATGCGAGGTCCTGGGTTCCAAGCCAGGCACCATTTCCTCCCCCGCCCTCCAACCCGGACCCCACACCAATCCTGTAAACCATAATCTCCATGTCTTGGGTTGGTCCATCTGTTGTATGAATTTCCTGGGGCTGTGCCCAGAGGTCACTGACTCCCCCACAACCCCCAATGAATAAAGACAAGTAGAGTCACCCAGGCAGGCACACAGATACATTCCAGTTATAATCCAACATCACCCCAGGGACATGATGCTTCCACCCTCCAAGTTAGGCCGAGCTCCACACCAGCACCTGAGGTTAATGCCCTCTTCACTCCCTTTTCTTTCTTCTCCCCTGCTTCAGTTAATGGCACTAACTTTGAATCCCATGCTGAATGGCTGTCAGCTGTCTATCACAATCTACACGCTATCTCTACACCCTCTTTCCTCCTCTGACCCAACTGCTCACACCTCTGATTCTTTAGTGGTTGCCGCTGCGAGGAGAGGGTGGGGGGCACACCCAGCAGCTCTCAGGGCTTACTCTCAGTGATGTCAGAGATCACTCCTGGCGGGGCTCAGAGAGCCATATGGAGGGCCGGAAAATCATCGAATCCGGGCTGGCTTCATGCAAGGCAATCACCCTAGCAGCTGTACAACCTCTCCAGCCCCAGCATCTCAAATTCCAAGTGCTAAAAACGTCAGGATGGGGTGCAGGATAGCAAGGCTCAAACTCTCAACAGTCAATGAGTCCTTTGAGCAGACAGAAGAGACCTGGTGAGGGCAGGTGAGCGCAGGAGGCGCAGGTGAGGGTCTCAGAGGGCCTGGCCCCAAGGCAATTTGGGATCTCGGGAACACTGAGTCCCTGCAGCCAACTGTGAGTGGCCCAGAAACAACAGAGGGGAAGTCAGACAGGAGGGGCAGGAGGCTTCAGGTACTGGTGCCCGAGAGACAGCAGAATGAAATACAGGAAACCCACAGGAATAAGTAGGAGCATGGGCTGGAAGGCCACAGGGATGAGGTGAACTGAGGAGCAAGTGAGCAGGATGTGCTGGGACTTTCACAAACGATTCTCAACAGCTGGAGAAAATATACCGAATGCCTGGCCATCTGTCAGAACACACTGCATGTTTTTTTCTTTTTTGGGTCACACCCAGTGATGCTCAGGGGTTACTCCTGGCTCTGCGCTCAGGAATTACTTCTGGCACTGCGTGGGGACTATATGGGATGCCGGGATCGAACCCGGGTCAGCTTCATGCAAGGCAAACGCCCTACCCGCTGGACTATTGCTCCGGCCCCACACTGCATTTCTTTTTCTTTCTTTTTTGCTTTTTTGGGTCACACCTGACGCATGCTCAGGGGCTACTCCTGTTGGTGCTCGGGGGCCATATGGGATGCGGGATCAAACCCGGATTGGCTGCGTGCAAGGTAAATGCCCTCCTTTTTTATACATGTTTTTAATACCTAACTTTTGATTACTTAACACCTGTCTTTCCCACCAAACTACCTCATCGCAGTCTTCTCAGGGCTTAGCACACAATAAGCACTCAACCACGAGAGGAGTTTTACTGTCTTTCCCCAACAAATCCCCTTCCAAGGATATAATTAAAGGCAATGGTTTTCACACTTGCTTGACAATAAGCTAAAACCCTTCGTTCAAAGGAAAGCTAATGAGAATCTCCAATGTACAAATAACAGCTGTCTTGGTAGAAGACAGCATCGCAGGATCTCTTCAGACCACTTATCCCTCTTCTGCCTATTCTAAGGGGCCCATGCAAAACTCTGAGGGCCAGAGAGAGCGCGAGCAGGAGACCGGACGGCACGCTCTGCACGCAGGAGGCCCGTGTTCAATCCTTCTGCCTGGTTCCCCAAACACTCAGATGGAAATAGCCCTCTGAACAAAACAAAACAAAACAAAACCACGCTTGGGTCAGGGAAATGGCTCAAGGGACTAGAGCGTATGAAGGCGCCGGAAGAGGTCAGAGTCCAGTCCCAGACACCTCACGGACCCCCACGAATGGAGTGAAAGGTAGCCCCCTGAGCACTGCTCGGCGTGGCCCAAATCCCTTCTCCCCCAGTTATACGTACATATATGTCAGTATACACAGATATCGCTTGCTTATATTAACAGTACAAGAGAGAAGTCAATTCAGAGACCGCAACTACTGACTTCCACAGCAGACAACAATCCAAGAGACAGCAGTGCCTTCACTCCGTCTCAGCTGACTGAACTGAGCTGCAGAGGCCAGTGTCTAAGTCACCATATAACCTTATTGCATCTTCTACCTTTCCCCCACTAAGCTTACACTCAGTTTGACAGAAAATACACATGATGAGCCTGGTTCAAACTGTCTGCATTACATATGCCAGGGGTCACTCCTGAGCCCAGAGGCAGTACTGAAGAGTGCGGCCCAACCCATGCCACACGGCAGGGCCTCTTCAGACTATTCTAAGGGTCCCATGCAAAAGCTCTGCGGGCCAGAGAGCGCGAGAGCAGCAGACCGGAACTGCACGCCCGCATCGGAGGCCCGCGTTCAATCCTTCTGCATGGTTCGCCCAAACACTCTTCCTCCCCAAATATGAATTGAATTCTAAGTGAACAAGTCACTTAATCTTATTCTATCTTAATGCTTATATCTGTCAAGTGGGAGTGAATTTCTTCACATAAAGGAACCAGAGAGATAGAACAGAAGTTAAGGAGTTTGCTTTGCACACGGCCGACCCAGGTTCAATCCCTAGGCATCCCATATGGTCCCCAGAGCACTGCCAGGAGTAATTCCTGAGTGCAGAGCCAGGAGTAACCCTGAGCACTGCTGAGTGTGACAAAAAAAAAAAAGAAGTTAAGGCGTTTGTCTTGCTTGTGACTGACCCAGTCAACTGAAGCCACAGAGGGTCTCAAGTACCACCATGTGTTATCCCTGAGTCCAAATCCAGGAGTGAGCCCTGAGAATTGCTGTATATGAGCCAGAAAAAAAATAAAAAGGATTTTTTTTTTTTTTGGCTTTTTGGGTCACACCCGCGATGCTCAGGGGTTACTCCTGGCTCTGCACTCAGGAATTACTCCTGGCGGTGCTCAAGGGACCATATGGGATGCCGGACCAAATCCGGGTTGGCCACGTGAAAGGCAAATGCCCTTCCCACTGGACTATCGCTCTGACCACAAAAAAATTTTTTTCTTTACATATTTTTTTCTTTGCTTTTCATTCCTCGCAAAAGGTCAGAAACAGATCGGAACATAAGGCTTGCTCATTGATTTTCCGATTGATTTTCCGAGGCACAAAACTATGCCCCTCGGGCTGGAGTGATAGCCCAGCGGGAAGGGCATTTGCCTTGCACGCCGCCGCCAGGGTTCGATCCCCGACATCCCATATGGTCCCCCAAGCACTGCCAGGAGTAATTCCTGTGTGCAAAGCCAGGAGTAACCACTGAGCATCGCCGAGTGAGACCCAAAAAGTAAAAAAAAAAAAAAAAAAACAGACAAAAAACCTCTGCCTCAGGCACGACACCCCTGGCCCCCAAAGAGAAGTATCCATGCGGTTGCTCAGTCACATTTCAATTTCCTGCCCCGCAATCAGGGCTAGAGCAGTCTTCGCCTCCTGAGATACCAGCCCTCATTACCACACGATTAGAGAAAATGTTTTCCACTCCTGTCCCTTTCTTATCTCTTTGCAAGGTTATTCACTGGAACTCTCCTAGCCTGTGAGAAAAAAGGTGCCAGGAAGAGGGGGATTGAAAAGCACCTGCCTTGCCTATTCCTCCGTTTTTCTCAAGCCCACATGAGCACTCTGGAAGCAGGGGCGTAGGCTCGGTGGGCCCAGGCATTCGCATTCTTCACATGGCCTAAGCTAGCTCACTGACCACACTAGTTTATGTCAGTTTGGAGACAAAGCTTCGCCAGCTATAGGGAATTTTTTTTTTTTTTGGCTTTTTGGGCTATACCTGGCAATGCTCAGGGGGTATTCCTGGCTCTACACTCAGGAATTACTCCTGGTAGTGCTCGGAGGACCATATGGGATGCTGGAGATCAAACCTGAGTTGGCCGTATAAAGTGAACAGCCTCTCTGCTGGTCTGCTGGACTATTGCTCCGGCCCCCAATATATGGGGATCTTTTCAAAGGTCACTTTCGCTTATGTACCTATTACTTTGGGAAAGCAAATATCTTGCATCATTGATCTCCAAACCATGGGTTTTGGAGGACAGGTGGGTACACTGACATAAACACAATTCCAAACTAAACTGCCTTTTTTTTGTTCCCATTGGTAAAGGCACCTAGACAAAAAAAAAAAATCTAATGGTCAGTGTTTCTGCTCAGAGAGACCCCACCAAGGCATCCGTTTAACAGTATCTGCTTATTTATTATTTGGGGGTGGGGAGGGCTACTCCTTGCAGTGCTCAGGGTACCATGCAATGCTGGGGCTCATACCTGAGGTTCCCACATGCAAAACATGCTCCTTAAGCCACCCATCTGCGTGGCTCTGGTGGTAATGTGCTTAAACAATGAGTAACAGCAACAGAAAAAAATGGCAAAGACTTGCTCCTTTGTTCTTCAAAAAGTTCACAATGAGAAAGACCCAAACAGTTACAGGGTTAAGAAGCTGGCCTTGAATGCAGTCAACTACAGTTCCACATCTGCTGGGAGCAATCCCCGGCGCCACAGCGAGTGGCCCACGTCCCCTCCAAAAAAAAAAAAAAAATTACAAGACAAATATTGACCAAGTATAGATAAATAAGAGGCACTAACCTAATCTGCCTTTGGTAGTTTCCAAGTTTTAACTTGAAAAATGAGGCATTTGGGAAGGATTAAAGGATAAGTATGGAGCTCAAGCGATAGTACAAACACGTGGGCGCTTGCCTTGCACACAGCTGACCCAGGTTCAATCCCCAGCATGCCACATGGTCCCCACGCCCTGCCAGGAGTGATCCCTGAGCAGAGACAGGCATAAGCCCTGAGCACAAGTGGGTGTGTCCGAAAACAAGACACAAACCATGGAGAAGCAGTCCAAACACAGGTTCTAACAGGGGCAAGGAACATAGGTGAAAGGAGAATATTCCTCTGGACTCAAGGGAAAGGACACACAGAAAACTGCTGAGGAACACAGCAGCGGCAAGAGGAGGCCGGTGGGAGAGACAACGACCAACTCAAGAGGAGACCTGTAGGGCAAAGCGAACAGTTTTGCTTTCAACTTTATCCACAGCTACCAGGAAGTAAATGAAAAAATTTTCTATTTCTGAGGTGACGACATCGATTTTTGTCTAGAGTTCTTTTATTTGTAGACTAGGGTTAGTTCTGGTGGTGCTCCTGGGAGTGCCTCGAGGAAGAGCGTAGTAAGGGGTACCATGTAGTAAGGCCTCCCACAAGCGAAGCATGAGCTCCGCCCTTTGTGTTATTTCTCAGCCCCAGCTTTATTTTAGTTGAATTGGTGGCAATAGCAACTGCCTAGGTATACATGTGGCTGTGTGTACCAGAGCCCGAGTAAAAATGTGTGCTGGTAGACAAGTTCATGTATGTGCATGAGGAAAGGAGATGAAGCTGGGGTGGTGTCTTTAAGCACATGTGGATCATGCTAAAAAACACCACAGGACTGAGAGAGAAACATTTTCACTCTATCTCCTGGCTCTCTCAGTCATCTAATCCGCCTTTCTCTGTGAACTAAAAATGATCCACACAGTAACAAAAGGTGGTGTTTTTGGTGGGATGCCCCCTTCCAGGTTGTTTTTGTTTTTGTTTTTTTTTTTTTTTTTTTTTGCTTTTTGGCTCACACCCGGCAATGCTCAGGGGTTTCTCCTGGCTCTGCACTCAGGAATCACTCCTGGGGTGCTCGGGGACCATATGGGATGCTGAGGATCGAACCCAGATAGGCCTCACCAAGGCAAACTCCTCACCCACCTGCTGCACTTTGGCGCCAGCCCCTAGTTCTCTTTTTTTAAGGTCAGTGACACCACCTTTGAGGAAATGAAACTGAAAAGAAGTAAAGAAGTGGCAATTTCACAGCTGGAAGCATGTGGGTCAACATTCAGCCAGCTGACAGCAGGTGTGACTTTGGAGAAGTATGAAATTCCAGGAAAGTTTTAAAGCTTATTTACCATCATGTGAATCACCACAACCTATGAGAATTGCGGAGGGCCCTCTGACAATGTCCTGGGGCTCCCCACTCCAAAGGCACTCCCTCATTTGCATTATTCTCCCCGTGCAACCGCCCTAAGGACTTCGGCAAGAAGCTCACCCATAGTTCAGCTGTTCTGTTCTTTCCTTTCTCTTTCTTTCTTTGGTGTGTGTGTGTGTGTGTGGGTGGGGTGGGGAGAGTAGCAGCAGGGGTCCCATACACTATTCAGGAAGACCCAGGGCAATAAATGGGCAAACAGGTCAGACAGTTCA
The DNA here is from genome assembly GCA_021461705.1 of Cryptotis parvus. Classification (NCBI taxonomy): domain Eukaryota; kingdom Metazoa; phylum Chordata; class Mammalia; order Eulipotyphla; family Soricidae; genus Cryptotis; species Cryptotis parvus. The sequence goes on along the minus strand of JAJIBD010032720.1, from coordinate 4,213 downwards.
AGGACCAGTCCCATGACCCGGTGCTGGGGCCATCAGGGCCCTCTAGGGCTACCCAGTCATAACCTAAGGGCCTTATAATGCTGAAGAATACACTCAGAATATACCCTTAACCCTTTGAGTCATCTCCCCTTCTGTAGGGCTTTAACCGTACAGAGTTTTACTTAAATTTGCCACAATGTGAACAGTTTAATCACTGTATCAGAAAACCACAAAAGGAAAGGGATCCTTAGCCATCGGGGCTGGCTGGAAACTGAAAGTGCGTGCTTTGCAAGCAGGAGGCCAGGAGCCGGACCCCTGTGGACCCCTGCTATTGCTCACGGATGAGGAGTAAGACCCCACTCTCTGAGACCCTTGCACTGTCAACAGCGTTTGATCTCTGGGGCTTCATGAAGGTGCATGCAGGCACTACAACTCAGTGTGAGAGACCCCTAGGGAGGGCCACAAGCAAGTACCCACCACCCTCAGTCATCACAACAAACAGTAGCAACAGGGGCTGGAGCAACAGTACAGCGGGTAGGGCATTTGCCTTGCACGCAGTCAACCTGGGTTCAATCCCGGCTCCCATATGGTCTCCCAAGCACTGCCAGGAGTAAACCCTGAGCATCACGGGGTGTGATGCCCCAAAACAGACATAAAAACAAACAAAAACAAAGAAACAAACAGTAGCAACAGAGGGGAGGAAAGGACACATTTTAATGTAAAATTTAAACTTCTGGGCTGGACAGTGGGGGAGGACAGCACGTGGCCCCGCTTGATTCCCCGGCACCCCATATGGCTCCCCAAAGTCCTGCCAGGGATGATCCCTGAGCACAGTCAGGTGTGGCCTCAAAACCAAAAAAAACATGTTTTTAAGCAAGAGGTGCTGAAGCAATAGTATAGTGGGGGAGGGCACTTGCCTTCCATGGCTGACTTGGGTTCTATCCCCAGCATTCCATATTGAGCCCCCAGCCCCGCCAGGAGTGATCCCTGAGCACAGAGCAAGGAGTAAGCCCAGAACACTGCTGGGTATGATGCCAAAATTTAAAAAAAAAAAATTAAGTTTCTCTTTCTTTTCTCTTTGTCTTGGAGCAGGGGTGGAATCTTGAACCCATTAAAACTGACCCAAGGGGCCGGAGCAATTGCACAGCGGGTAGGGGGTAGGGGATTGCACGTGACCCACCCGGTTCAGTTCCCCGACATCCCATATGGTCCCCGAGCTCTGTCAGGAGTAATTTCTGAGATTTGCCGGTGTGACCCAAAGAGCAAAAAAATAAATTAAAATTAAAACAAAAAATAAAACTGACCCGAATCAATATAATTCCACAGCCTCCACTAGTTAGTGTTTATGTTTTTTGGGTTTTTTTTTTTTTTGGCTTTTTTGGGTCATACCCGGTGACGCTCAAGGGTTATTCCTGGCGGAGCTCAGGGGACCATATGAGATGCCCGGGATCGAAAACCGGGTGGGCCGCGTGCAAGGCTAACGCCCTATCCGCTGTGCCATCGCCCCGCCCGTTTTTTTTTTTTTGACAAGTTTTCAGGATTGCTCATCCAAGCACACATCTTAGGTTGACAGCACTCACATAAATAAAACTCAGTTCAATCAATGTCCTCGGGTTTTCCTGCACAATTTAAAGTGCTAAAGGGGACCCCGAGACCTGCACCCAGGACGTGACCCCGAGGCAGGGCACTTCCCTAGCACGCCAGAGACCTCGGGGTGCAACTGCCGGCAGGTCAAAAAAATAGTCCTGAAGGGGGTACGGCTCTAAGGGTCAACTGTGCACGGGGGTGGGAGGGCCTGAAGGGGCTGCCGGGTCCTATCCAAAGCCGCTGCTCTTGAAAAGGAGGAAAAAGCGGTAGCAGCCAAGAACTGGTTCAATCGCGGACACCCTCGGGTTCTGATTTGGGGCTCAAACTGCGGCGTTTCGTCTTCCTGGCCAATCGGCCACGGCGCTGATGGAAGAAAGACCACTTCCAGAGCCCAGAGAGTCGTGTTCAGACACGGGCTCGATCCGCAGGAGCCGGTGACTTCTACCCCCGCGCGGGCCGGGAAAGCCCCAGAAAGAGATGTGTGCGGCCGGGCTGGGTCCGGAGGGGGAAAAGCCCAGAAGGACGCGGCTCCGGAATTCACCGCTTTCGTGCGGAACTCGGCCTTCGCGCAGGCGAGCCGCGGGGCCCCCATCCTCCAACACGACACCCGCAACTCCGAAACGCCCCAACGGAGCCGGCCAACAGCCCGTGAGCCGGGGCCGCAGTAACGACCGGGCTCGGGGAGGCAGGGACGCGGGCGCGGGTGGCCGCTGTCCTTCACACCTACGGTGAGTCTAGGACCCGGCCCGACGCGACAAGGAAGAGGAGCGGAGAGCCCGGGGACTGAGAGGAAGGGGGCGTAGGGGCGCGGGCCCGTCCCCAGACCCGCACCCCGCCGGCGCCCCGCCGCCCTGCCCTGCCCCTGCGGCCTGCACCACCCGGGCAAGGCGGCGGCCTCGCGTAGAGCGCGACACCGGCCGGGGGCGCCCCGAGTGCCGGGTGCCGGCGCGCTGGATCCCAGAGTCCAGGCTCCCTCCTCTGGCAGGTGGGGCCGCCCCCTCCCCGGCCGGACCCCCGCCACCGCGGCCGCGTCCAGCCCCCTGCGCTCTCACCCGGACTCTTCAGATTGTAGCGGGTCTCCATGACGCCTCGCAGGCTCGGCCCCGAGCCCGCCGCCGCTCGCTTTCAGCGCGGCCTCAGCTGGTCCCCGGGAGCGTCCGCACACCGCGCCCAGCCGCGGCCCCGAGCGCCCACGGGACGCGGAGGCTGAGGAGAGGCGCGGGATCCGCCCAGGCGCCGCCTCCCTGAGGGCCGGGCAGGCGCCGGCGCCGGCCGCGGCGTGGCTCCGGCGGGCGCGGGGGGCTGGGAGTCCGCCTGGCCGCGGGCCCAACCCCCGCCGTGCCGCCCGGCCTGCGTCACCCGCCCTCGCCCGGCGCTTGTGAAGTCGCCCTGACGTGGCAGTCCCTTCGTGGCGGCAGCGCTCCGCGGGGACACGCCACCTGCCCGCCGCAGCTGCAGCACACGCCCCAGCCCCAGCTCGCGGGCTTCAGAAGTGGGGTCGCGCCCTCCTCTGAACTGCTTTGTGTGCAGAGCCGGGCGCTGGTCGCGGTGCAGAGACGCGAGGCAGCCCGGGGGTCAGTCCCGGCTTTGCAAAGGTTCTCTAACCCGGGCGCGCACGGAGCTCAGGTCTGGGAACCTGCCCCGCACACCTGCCTGGCTGCTGAGCCCGCGCCCGGATAAAGAGGTTCCTTGGGGACAAGCCCCAAGCTAAGAAACCGGCTAGCCCGCGAGAAACGGATTGTTTGGTTTGTTTTTGTAGGAAAGGAACTCGGGAGCACGCTTAAAGGTGGAGTGAGTTGCAGACTGGTGAGTGCAGAGTAATCAATAAATCGCACTCGCGCACGCGCACACACGCGCGAAGAGTATGTTGCAGACTGGTGAGTTGCAGAATGGTGAGTGCCAGAGTAATCAATAAATCACACACACGAAGAATGTGTTGCAGACTGGTGAGTGCCAAAGTAATCAATAAATCATACACTCGCGGGGGTGCTGAAGAGACTGTACAGCAGGTAGCGTGCGCGCACACTCGTGGGGGGTGCTGGAGCATAGAGCAGCAGGTAGGTAGGGTGCTTGCTTGCTTGCTACTGAGTCGATCTTCTTCATGCTCCCCACCCCCACCCCAAGTGATCTCTGAGTGTAGAGCCAGGCGTTCTGTCCAACGCCAGGTGTTCAGCACCCCCGCTGGTCCCTTGAGGTGCACTCCATATTATCTGTAGAGTTAGGACAGAGGATAAGACCCTTGCCTTGGGCATGGCCAATCCTGGTTCCATTCCAGGAATATACGTGGCTCCCCAACCAGGAGTGATCCCTGAGCACGACTGGGTGTGACCCAGGTAAAAAACAAAACAAAAATTCTGATTAAATATGCTTCAGGGAAATGTAAGGGAGGCACCTTTGTCTGGACATGTCATGTCTAGACATTTTCTACCATCCTTGCTCAGAGAGGTTTCCTGGTTTAGAAATTTGAACTCAGCCCTTGTTTTCTGTCTAATGTGTTTCAGCACCACTGGGTGCTCACAACAACCTTGAAAACAAAACAGAGGGGCCAGAGAGATAGTGCAGTGGGTAGGGTATTTGCCTTGCACGTGGTTTGATCCTGGGTTCAATCCCTGGCATCTCATGGTCCCCCGAGCACTGCCAGGGAGTA
>JAJIBD010032719.1:0-28138 GCA_021461705.1 Cryptotis parvus | reverse complement strand
TGCTATTTTTTAACTGTACATGACATGCAGTATGTGCTTGCATCTGGTCAAATAAAAAGCCATGAATGTATCTTTAAATCTGAGGATTGTAGCGAGGATTCTTTGCCCATCTTTAAATAATGTATCCCAGCTTTTGGTCGTATGCCAAAATTGGCGGAGGTTAAAGTGGGATTTGAAAATTACCAGTTCTCTCAGCGGTTCTTCAGGTAAGGGTCTAAGAAAAAATAGACCCAAAGACCAATTTCGTTAATTCCCTTCAGCTTTCAATGGAGGTCTGCTTTTCAATAACCTAGATATTTTTAGGTAGTACGTATGCGGCAGGAGGAATGGTAAGGAGCAAAATAGAGCCAGTTCAGATATGTATCAGATGCTAAACTTGATAGGCCAAGTTGAGATATGTGTCAGATGCTAGCGGATACTAGTAAGATGAGTTACCCACTGATGGGCGGAGGGAAGAGGCAGATTACTGAGAAGGAATATCAGCACAATGCAAAAAGCCATTTGGTTGCCTCAAACTTAAATTCTAGGTCTACCCCATATATGGAGACATGCAGAGCGATCACTGAGGCTGGCTCCAGTTCACTAAGAGATGAGATGGACAGTAAGGTTGTCCCTTGCGCCAGACTAATCACAGTATGCATGGCAAGCTTGAGAATTTCCTCCTTTTTCAGATTGCAATATTCCCTAGTTTTCCAGTTGAGTCAATGATCCTTGGATAGAATGGCAACCTGTCACTGCCAGGATGAGTATTTCAAGACAAGACTCCAGAATTGCATTTTCTCCTAGAGAGATAGGCTGGCAAAAATGGTAACCTATACTTCTTCCTGGGTGAACAGCGCCCTCATAAATTTCTTAGAGTTTTTGATTTACCAACTTCAGCTGTAAATATAACAGAAATTATCTGTAAACACTCCTTACATTTTAAACTCATAAAGTGACCACTACGTATAATAGTATACATTATGACCTTACTTTAAATTCAAACATAAAGTAAAACCGTCCATTAGAGGGAATCAAATTGTATGATGGTTGGGGAATCAAAGTCCCAGAGCAGAATAAAACCTAAATTTGCTCTTCAAAAATCATTTTATAAATTGCTCATAATTTGTTAGTTAAAACCACAAAACACTTTGTGAATATCTCTCCCAATATTTAAGATACATTATGGTTTAACTTTTTGTGGATCAAGTCTAATACTATTTACAACATCAAGTTGTAAAAGTAATTTTTTTTTAAATTCCTAGAGCACGACCAATTTAAATAGGTAACTACCTATATTTAAAAATTAACTCAAATCACCTCAAGAGCGCCATCACTGTTGCTACTGCACATGCTGATGGCAATGGTTTCCCCATGGTTCCCGTGAGACTACATAGGCTCTTACTGTCAGTATGATGATCAAGCGATCTTGGTTCCACCATCTGTGGAGCTAATAATGAGCTAAGGATGGTTTTTACTGGAAAGTATCTCTTGGGCTTAGATTAGGTAGACACTAAATTTAAGGGAAAGATTTTTTTTTCTGATTTCTATCACTGTTGCTTGGGCCCTGAGCTTTTCTATTATAATGGAAAATGGTACATAAAATATTTCAACATTATGTATATTCCTGTATAGTCCTGAATACATTAAAATTTATAGTGATTATAAAGCTAACATATAATACATCTCAAAAAGATAAACAGTTCAAAGCATAGCAAACATTCAAATCTTAGGCTAATTCCATTTAACTGAAAAAAAAATCAAGCAATACCCTGTCTTTGTGCTTTAAAACGAAGACTCAGAAGATTGTTGCCTTTATTTTCCAACCTAGTGTGTATTACTGGAGAGAAGGGTGAGAGCTTTTCAAAGCGGTGACAAAGTGTTCCTCAGATGACATCCAATAATAAAGATGTGACCTCATTTTCTCCTAAATGTTTGGCTGAAAGAGTTACTTCCACTGAAAAATGTTTAATGCACATAGTCAGTCAAAATGGACCGTTCTTCCATGGCTCCTAGAATGACATGGTAAGCAACCTATTTGAGGGGTTACTTTCCCTTTGAACTATTTTATCCCTATATCACCGAATACAATAGAAACAGAACACTCAAAGTGTTGAGTGACTAGTAATACTTGTTGGAACTTAAAACACCATCTTTTATCCAAAAGATTTCAAAGGAAGGGCTATACAAAAAAAATATCACAAATTTACATGGGGAAAAAAAGCGTGAAACATTAAGTTCTATCTCCCTGTAAAATAAGCCACATAGTGAGACAAAGGAATTGACTTCCTGCCCTTGACTAAGCAAGACACAGTCTGCATGTCTAGCTACATACTGGATTTAAAGGATCTAGAAAGGAATGAAGGGTCATATAAAAGAATCCTTGTGTAAACAATTCTCAGATTACACCCAATGCAGAATGTTTAATGTAGCAGTTGAGTCACAGCTCTTAAGATTAACAAAACAATAGCATAACTCAAAGTCGAATATGTACTCATTGGCGCAGATATATCCGTCGAATATAAGAGCGTCCAATGCCAAAGCCAAGATGACAATCGGTAAGGCGGAGCCTCCATGGTCAGTGCGGTTCTCTCTGGCTGCTGACCTGATGGTATTGGGTGAAGTGGACACTCTTCTCTGACTCTGCTGTTGGGCTCGCGCTGTTGAGGACTCAGAGGTGTGCTCTTGGCTGGCAGGCTGGTCAGGCTGCTGAAGAGATGTTTCTTGACGGGTTCTGGCCTCCATATCTAGATCATTTAAAAACAGAAATTTTTTTTTGTTTGAAATAGTTTTTATTTCCTTAAATACAGATGAAGTTCTTATTTTGAAATTGCTAAAATATCTCCCATCTAAAAGCACCAGATGGCCTGATATTATCCCCAGTCTATAGATTTTGGGGAAGCTCTCCCCTCAAGGCTATATAAAAACATAGTTTATCTGGGATTTGATGGAGAACATCTCAGTAAATTCACACCGCACTTGCATATAAAGTGGTTCCTCAGCCAAAACCAAGTTTTAGTTATTTCCATAGTGATCACACTATGCAATCATACTCAGATAATTTACACAGAAATGGAATTGAGTCTAATTTGTTGTAGGGCCGGGTGCGATAGCCCAGCAGGTAGGCGCTTGGTTTGTACACGGCCGCTCCATGCCAAGCCTGGGTTCGACCCCTGCATCCCATATGGTCCCCGAGCACCGCCAGGAGTAATTCCTTGAGTGCAGAGCCAGGAGAAACCCTGAGCATTGCCGGTGTGTGACCCAAAAAGCAAAAAAAAAAAAAAAAAAAAAATAATTTGTAATTTGCATTTGTAGTTTAAGTATTTTACCTAGAACTGTTTATCACCTTTATCTATAGAAAACTATTTTATTTTTTTTCTTTGGGTCACACCCGGTGATGCTGAGGGTTTCTCCTTGCTCTGCGCTCAGGAATCACTCCTGGCGGTGCTCGGGGGACCATATGGATGCCGGGATCGAACCCTGGCTGGCATGGGCCGCCACGCAAGGCCAATGCCCTACCCGCTGGGCTATTGCCTGCCCCCGATTTTAATTTTTATATATTAAAAGCCAGAATAAAAATACTACTGTGATAACAACTTTGATTCATGTGATCTAATTGACATAAACTCAATTTCTTTATTAATAATAATGTCTAAAAGTACACCTTACTCATTCACCAACAAATATGTATTGATCACACTTTTATATGCAAGTCAAAATGCCAGACACTGGGGATAGAGAGAAGGAAGAGGGGCCTGACTCACAAGGAACCTATATTCTGGGGAAAAGATACAAACAGTAATTACAAAACAATAAAAACTGGAAGTAAATACAACTGAAATATACAACAGGGAAGATTTGATTTGGATTTAAAATATATTAAAGACAGGGCCGGGGCCGAGCGATAGCCCAGTAGGTGGGCGCTTGTGTTTGTACGCAGCCTGCTAGCCGCCCCGGTTCGATCCCCGGCATCCCATATGGTCCCCCCGAGCACCGCCAGGAGTAATTCCTGAGTGCAGAGCCAGGAGTAACCCCTGAGCATCGCCGGGTGTGACCTAAAAAGCAAAAAAAAAAAAAAAAAAAAAAAGACAGGGGCCGGTTATAGCCCAGCAGGTAGGGGCTTTGTTTTGTATGCGGTCGCCCATGCCGGCCTGGGTTCAATCCCCGGCATCCTCTGATGGTCCCCTCGAGCATCGCCATGAGTAATTCCTGAGTGCAGAGCCAGGAATTAACCCAAGTGAGCATTGCCGGGTGTGACCAAAAAAAAGCAAAAAAATAATAATAATAATAATAATTTATTTTATATATATATATATATATATATATATATATATATGACCAGGTTGGGAATGTGGTGCTGAGGACGAGCACTTGCCTTGCACAAAGGGGCTTGGACAATGCCCGTGTGTGCGTGATACACACCCTCAAAGGGCTGAGTACGTGCCTTTGTGTGCACATAATACAATTTTCCCAGCTTCCATCTCAATTCTCCTGGTCCTTTAAAAATTCTGTATAAATTGACAATGGAGAATAAAAAACTATATGACTACTAACTCTAACAGTGCTGTTACTAAAAGAAATTCCCAAAGTCCATCTTCTAAATATAGAAAGAAAAGGCAAAGTTTTTCCTAAAAAATCTGATTTAGCAAATGATCCAGTCATATATATATATATATATATATATATATATATATATATATCCAATTATTATTTTTTTGGGGTTCATGCTCAGAGTGCTGGGATGGGGAGGTGTCATTCCTGGGCATGCTTAGGAGACTATGTGGTGCTGGAGGGCAGTGAGGGGGTGTCAAACCTGGGTCCTCCACATGTAAAGGATATACCCCATATACTCAGATCAAGACACTCCAGCTACATTTCTAATGTCTGACAATCTAGGCCTCCAATATTTAGGCAACTGGTTTATCAACAGGCATAGCACTTCCTCATTCCTTCACTAGAACTGCTTACAGGATATCTGCTTGTGCAAGGCAGCACTGTTCAATCCAGCTGTCTTTAGATGACAGTCGTGTTCCAAATCTATGCTGTTCAATGGTAGCCACAGTTATTACTGGAAAGTGGTCAGTGTGACTGAGAAACTATGTATTTTTATTTATTTTGAGTAATATACAACTAATATACAACAAATAATCTGGTCATAGTATTAGAGTAATATACAACAAATAATCTGGCTACAGTATTAGACAAAGAGGATCTACAACTAAAGATTTCTTGTTCCATGTCTTTAGAGAGTTCATATTTTAATGCAACTTAACCTATTTTAACCAACTGAACAAAAACAGATGGGGCCAGAGCGATAGCCCAGTAGGTAGGGCGCCTTGCCTTGCACGTAGTCGGCCTGCGGCTGCCTGGCTTGATCCCCCAGCATCCCATATGGTCCCCTGAGCACCGCCAGGAGTGATTCCTGAGTGCAGAGCCAGGAGAAACCCCTGAGCATTGCTGGGTGTGACCCAAAAAGCAAAAAAAAAAAAAAAAAAAAAAAGAGAGAGAGAGAGACAGAAGAGGGGCTAGGGCACATGCTTCCATCCTACTGATCCCAGTTCCAATTGCCAGCACCACATACAGCTCCCTGGCACCTACCAGGGACACCTAGTGTGGTCCCCAAACCTAAGCCAAACAAACAAGAAAAGAGTCCCTACTTAGACAGTGGGAACTGTGTATGTGGATGTTTTAGCCAGAACCCAACATGATACGAAAATGGACTTTTCAGAGAAATCACAGAATTCTGGGAACATGAGGACCTAAAATTAACCAGAAGACTAGAAGTCTGGGGTACAGGCCTTGGGTGTGTAAGGACCCGAGTTCAATCCACATGGAACCTCCCCACCACACATGATTCCTCGGAGGCCCTAGCACAGCTGAGTCTGAGTTTATTACGCAGAGCTATGGTCCGAACATCAAACCATAAGGGACCAGTTGGTGGAGAACAGCTGGGAAAATGGTTCTGGTTTCCTCAAGAATTAAATTATTTCATCAGACCCATGTAACAAAAACAAGGCCCATAAACTAGGACTATAAATAACTGGCCTAAGGGCAACAATTCATTAGAGGGAGAGCTGGGGTAGAATCCCACTAAAAGGAGAAATAAAATACCACAATATTTCATTAGGGAATCCTCCTCCTACAAATGACAGTGACAGAGGTCTATGTAAAAGACAAGAGTCATACCGTGTACTGGCCGTGGACCTTGGAATGTTGTGAGAGATATCGTCATGGAAGTCATTTAGCGTAAAAGAGTGGTTTAAGTCTGACTCAGCCATTGCTCCTCCGGATGAATTGACTTCTGCCTATAAAAAAACTAAACCTAACAGCAGTTACAAGAGGAAGGCACAGTACTGTATGTGCCACAACCTCCCACAAAATTCCCTTTATGTAGTGCCACCTCAATTGCTATACCAATATCAACCATCAGTCGGTTAAGCATAGAGCACTTCATATGTCCAACCCAATGCTAGTATGCTGGAAAGAAGCATAAACAATTATGTTTTCAAGCTGTTACCTGAAGGACAAAATTGAAATCCATTTTTCGCAGTCCATAATTTCTCTAAAACTTAGGATGCTGAAAAATTATCTAAAAAAACGATTTTTAGGCAAAGAATACATGTAGGATTATTTAATCTTTCTTTCACATTAATTTAAGTATTTCTAGGTTTGCTGAGAAAATACTTAAAGCATCTGACTGTTGAATGCTTCTCCCAGACCCCACTACAGGTATATATGGTTTGAGATTGATTAAGACTTTAGAGGAGCAATTTTGAACACAAACTAGGTTTTTGATGAGAAGAGAGTAACCAACATGAGTAAATACCTCCTTGTCCAGCCTGTGCTTCATGGCTTACCCTGGGTTGTGCTCAGGATCTCTCCTGGCCGTGACCAGGGACAAATGCTGCCAGGGATTGAACAGGTTGGGTGAGTACAACAAATGCCCCATTAACCACCGTACTATCTCGCTGGCCCTTCCTCACAAGAATCTTATTAAGGGTCAGAGCGATAGTCTAGCAGGTAGGGTGCTTGCCTTGCACGTGGCTGACCCAGGGTCGATCCCCTCATTCCATATCCCTGAGCACTAACAGGAGTAGTTTCTGAGTGCAGAGCTAGGAGTGACCCTGAGCATTACCAGGTATGACCCAAAAAAGAAAAAGAAAAATAAGAATCTTATAAAAGAAGTACTACCATAATTTACAAATGAGAAAACAAGCACAAAAGTAGCCAATTGTCTAATATCATTCCAATAATAAGCACAGAGATTTATTTGTTTTAGGAATAAATTATTTTTATTTTTTCCTAATATTAACAACTAAAGAATATCAGCTTTGCAAAAGCCTAGTAGCTGGGCATTTATATACTGACGTCATATATGAGTCCAAGCTTTTTATTTTTTAATGGGACATGTCCTTCATTAGTCAGACCAGGATGGCTAATCGTAGGCTTGAGCACAGCACCCTACTCTCTCCTAGATCTTTTAGGGAGGCAAGCATGCTCGGCTAAGCCAAGATAAAAATAATGCTAGGATCTTGGGGCTATGAGTGATCAGATAAAGTGGGGTTACTTAGACGTCTAGATTAACAACGACGAGAGAGTATGGCCCCTCCTCCCTCATAAGGAGGAGGTAGAGAAGTTTCCCCCAGGGCGTCCAACTGCACCCTTCTCATCATCAGTACCTTCCAAATGTTGCCCTCAGCTTCCTTCAACTGCTCTGCTCCAGGTAGTTTTTCTACTATTCCAGTTCTTTAATTTTTCTGTTTCCAGTAGTTGTGAATTACTTCCTTGAACTGAAGAATAAACAGTCTTCCTACACCTACATACAAGCTAGTCTCATCTAACTTAAGTGTAAGATGTGCACGCCTCCTGCTCTAGTTTAACTGTTCAATCCATATATCTGTAAACTTCACCTCCATTGAGTGTCACTAACTGTTGAATACTTTCCCTCTTTGGTTTTGGGCCACACCTGCAGTGCTGGGCTCTGGACTTACGAACTCTCCTGGGGGCCGGAGCAATAGCCCAGCAGGTAGGGCTTTGCACCGCGCCGCCCATGCTCGCAGGCTTGAATCCCCTGGATCCCATATGTTCTTTCTTCTAGCACCGCCAGGAGGAGTGTAGAGCCAGGAGTATTCTTGAGTATTAGGTGGTGTATCTGAGTGGAAAAAAAAAAAAGAATTTCTCCTGGTGGTTCTTTTTTTTTTTTTTTTTTTTTGTTTTTTGGGTCACACCCGGCAATAGTCAGGTTTCTCCTGTCTCTGCACTTAGGATTACTCCTGGGGTGCTCAGGGGACTATGGGGGTGCTCGGGACCATATGGATGCCGGGATGGAACCCGGCTGGCATGGCTGGCTGGGCGCATAGCGCAAAATGCGCCCTGCCCCACCCCTACCCGCTGGGCTATCGCTCCGGCCCCTCTCTTGGTGGTTCTTGGGGCCATGCGTGATACTGAAATTGAAGCCCCATCAAACTCATGTAGACAAATGCCTGACCTAAGTTGTACTATCACTCTGGCCCCTGAGTGTCAACAACTTTGGCTTGAAGCTCTGCTGAGGCCTCCAGATCCATGGGCCGCATCTTGGTTCAATGGAGCTTCAAAGGCATTATGGTGACATGTCTTTGTGAGTGTATATCATTGTGTATCAAGAAATAATAATTTGTAAGACTCTACTATAGAACTGTATTGTTTTATTTTCTATACAAAAACTTGGTAGTTAAAAAAGGAATACTTAGAAATCGTTTACAAATTAGAGTACTCCTTAAAAACTGATCTGTTCTAGCTAGTTCCTTGGCTTGGTCAGCCTGGCTTGAATCACTTCCAGATTTTAAAGGCAACTAAGACGTCCTTCCAGGTAGAATCACAACCCTCACAACAGAAATCTTGTGGATCATGTAAGAAAAAATTTTTGAAAGGTAAAAGCAAACACTAAAATGTTAGATCAAATCACTTTCAAAAAGCTGAATGATTAAACTTAAAAGAGCACTGGACGGTCCACTCATTTTCATGTAAACTGGACCATTATTACAATAAGCACAGTTCTATGACAAACATAAAAGATAACTTGGCGTACAAAAAGTTTATAGCAACAATATCTCAATCAATATCTCAACTATTAAAAATCGAACCCCTTGAGGGCCAGGGGATAGTCCAGTGGGTAGTGCTTGTCTTTCACGTATCCGCCCATGCTGTCCGGTTCATCCCCGGTATCCCATATGGTCCCTGAGCACCAAACAGGAGTGATTCCTGAGTGCAGAGCCAGAAGAAACACCTGAGCATTGGCGGTGTGACCCAAGCAAAAAAAAACAAATGAAATAAAAATAAAATCTAAACTTTGAAAGATAAAGTGATTGGGACAGAAGAGAGCTGAAAAGGGCGGAGCACGTGCTCTGGGCGGGCAGGTACCCTCGTCGCCACTGGGGTATCCTCTGGCACTGGTGATGGGGCCCACTCCCAAATTTCTTGACTTGACTTCATTCTCTCATCTCAACATCCTATATAGTAAAAGTCCATACATTGACAAAGCATGTAAATTGGCTATATTATCCTGCTAAGATCATATCACTACATGTTAAATTTTAGAAACAAGTACATTATAAAGCTCAAGTGATCTTTAACAAAATGCACAAATAGTACAGAAACCAAAATAGAACTTAAGAGATTTCAAGGGGAAAGAAATCCTTACTAATCCTATCCATCTAAATTTTAGTGCAACTTGAGATGGGATAACTCAGTCTGTGTAATTCAGACTATGAAACTTTATGTTCAGATTATGGGGCAACTCCTGTCTCCTCATTAAGGAACTGGTAGTTTTAGGAGAACTATATAGGACGTCAGGGATCAAACCAGGTGGGCTTCCTGCAAGACAAGCAAGCACACAACTTATAATATTCTCTGACCCCAAGATGTTTTCTGTTTTCACTACCCCCCATGTTTCAGATACAGTTAAAGCTACGATAATTGTAATAAATAGATATTATTATGTTGCTGGACATCTTTACTTAAGCATTTTAATTGTACCGCTTAGTTCAATATTAGGCTGCCAATATATGTTGGGCCAAACAACTTTATTCATTATATATGTATGCAGATGTCACCACCTCCACAATAAATTTTTAAAATCTATGTGATTTATTTATTTTAAGGTCATTTTAGTTTTTATTTATTTTGCATTTTGGGTCATATCTGGAAATGTTCAGGGTTACTTCTGGCTCTCACTCAGAAATTACTCCTGGCAGTGTCTGGGGACCATATGGGATGTCGGGATCAACCCGGGTTGGTCGCATCCAAGACAAAGCCCTACCCGCTGAACTATTGCTCTGCCCCACTTTCTGCGGTTTGAAATGCTATTGCTCTGGCCCCCTATATCTGAGATTTAAACAACATAGGGATAGAACAACAATGCCAAAGTCATCAGAACTGAGATTCTGTCTACAGAATTGAGTTTCGCGCTTTGCATTGGGGTGGCTGGAAGAAGTCCTTTGGGACACTGGTGGTAGGGTGTTGCTGAAATGATGGGTACATGAAATGTATAATTATTAGTATACTGTGAGTCCCATTTTTCAATATTATTCCAACAGAAATGTTACAAAATTAATGATGTGTGCCAGAGCTAGAGTGGGTCAGGAGCCTCCCTTGCGTGCGCCGACCTGAAGGGTGTGATCCCGGGCATCCCATATGGTCCCCAGGGTCCGCCCAGAGTGATTCCTGAGCACAGAGCCAGGTTTCATGTGAGTGCAAAGCTGGTGCGGGCCCCAAAACAAAAAACAAAACAAGAAATTTATATCCGACTTTCTTATAACTAAAGAGTATTCATCCACTCTTGCTTTTTATTGTTGCACCAGAAACTGCCGTCCATATTCTTGATGAATGAGCTATGTCTAAACCGAAATGTTCCAACTCTAAACATTTTCCATGCAGGTACCGCTTGTCGCTTACTTCCCTTTACTTCCTTTCCTTCCGCGCTCACGTGTCCACCCATAAGCCCCCCATTGTGTGGGGCCTACACACAGGTTTGGGGACAGCATTCCTTTGAGCAGTGCCGCTTGGACCAGTGCTTGTAAGGCCACACCCTAGATTTTTTTTTTTTTTTTTTTTTGCTAATACTGCTGCCCCCCTAGTGCAGTGAGGCGGTAAGCAGTGTGTAGCTCTGGGGATGCTGAAGACTGCAGAGCCGTCAGGTAAAATGGTCAAAGACTTGGGGCTGAACTAGTGCATGTGCACTTGCAACCTAACGCTAGCCAGGAGGTGCTCTATGACACAGCAGCCGGCCCTACCGCGAAAATATACTCCTTTTGTTTGGGGGCCACAACTGAGGGTCAACATACCTGGGTTCAGTCCCCAGTGCATATATGGTCCCCAAGCCCACCAGGAGTGATCCTGAGTGCAGAGCCAGGAGTTAGCCTCGGAGCACAGTCAGGTGTGGTCCCAAAACAAAGAAAAAAGCCAGTGCTCTGGCTCCAAAAGAAGACAACTCTACTGTTATTACCAACTATTTCTTAAAAGCTAGTTGAATAAAAACAAATTTTCAAGACTGGTGATCCCTGAGGAAACTCGTAACCATATATCTTCAAAACAGCAAAACTAAGACTAGCCCCAGCTGTTAGCTCCACCATAACTTGTGAGGCAAAGCTGGCGCTTACCAGCAGTTAGGAAGAACAAGTGCTTGCCATTAAGGAAGGAAAATGCAAAACTTACTTTTTGGCAAGGGCTCTTTCTTCCTCGGGTGTATAATCTAGAGAACCTATTGTCTTTCTCCTTTTGTTGGCAGAAAACCACTGATGGCTACCAAAGTGCTGTTCTTACTGAAATAAAAAGCAGACATGGATCTAAGTTGTTTTGTTAAAGTTAAAGGCAGGGCCGGATATGAGAGAACAGGGGTTAAGGCGCTTGCCCTGCATGTGGCCCCTGCTTTGAACCCTCGGCACTGCTTATGGTGGGAGTGACCCCCGGGGCTACAGACCAGAATAGACTTACCTGTGGTGGGTGGCCCAAACCCCCACCCAAAAGAAAAACCAATAAATTAAATAAAAGGTGTAGATTTACTTGGAAAGAGGGGCAAAAAGCACAATTTTTTACTCTGATGGGGGCAGCGCTAAAAATTGAGCGAAACCTATATAAGGAAAAAATACTTTTTATTATTTATTTATACTCACTTTATTTACCCCAAAAGCTCTGATCTCCAGAGAATATTACAGTTTAAGCACTTGGAATTGAATAATGTTCTATGAGATTTATATTCGCTTTCAATGAATACTTACTACTCCAGGAAGGCTGCTAAGTTTGAGGATGATGTCCTGAGATGCTCAAACAGATTTTCTTTCCTATTTCAAACCGTCCATTAGGCTTAGAATAATATGGCATTTAGTAACAAACATGTAAGTTTAAAGTTTGACACTTTATAACTATACTTCATATTTCAAACGAATCTTAAAAGAATGTAATCTCAGCCAGCGAGACGACACCATGGCTGACGTGCATGTTGTATGTAGAGGTCTGGTTCAACCGCCAGCACCTTATGGTCCTGGCTGCCCACTCCCAAGCCTGCATAGGTGGGGTGTGACCCTGAGCACCACAGCTGCAGCAACACTCACGCACCGAAGAGAGAACCAAAAACAATAAGAAAAGGAAACTGGGAACACATATTTTACTCTCTTCTACACCGTTCACAAAATATGTTAGCTTCCAACAAATGCTAAACTCCATTTTAATTAGCATCTTTTAAAAAACTGAAACCGTGTTACAGAATCCAAATAATTGGCAGATGAAGGTGTCCTAACCCTCCTCCTCTTCAGCCCAGTAAAGTGCCAGGTTCTGTGAAGGGCAGAGGCTGGGGTAAAAGTCCTAAGATTTAAGATTACCCAGCTCGCTGCTGGTGAGGAAGGTGTGGAGAGAAAGGCTGAGACAGGAGAGATTTTCAAACGGCTGCATAACTTCCTAGGTTAGAAACAGAAGAGTAAGATGAGAAAGGATCAAAGTGCATGTTTTATACTGGGAGGCCGACTCAACGGCCAGTGCAGTGGTGCTGGGCACTGGTAGTTGTGTCCCCCAGGCAGGGTGAGATGGGTCTGGAGTCTCTGCTGAAGAGACACAAGGATCTGAGTCGTGCTGAAGGTAACAGGTGGGACAGAGAGACGGGCTGATGGCAGGAGATGGTCTGTACCCAGACACTACATCCACACAGGTGATGACTGAAGGCCTCATTTTGGTTTCTTTACTGTGTGTAGTGGTCTGGGCCACATTCTGCAGTGCCTAGGGGTCAGTTCCAGTGGTGCTCAGGAAACCATATAGCCGTGCTAGAGACTGTACCGGGATCAGCTGTGTGAAGGGCGCCTTAACTCTCGTACTTTCTCTCCTAACTCCATAGCAGAGAATCTGATATATTTTTCTTTGCACCCCATAGTATCTATGATATGTTTGAAAATATTTAAAAAAAAAAAAAGAGAAAAAATATTTCTTGAATTAAGGTTAGAAAAGACATCAAAAGAGAGAAGTGAATTAGGGTGGTAAACTTTTAAAATCAGGAGGCAGGGCTGATTCTCAGCCACTATGCTAAATATAATCACACCTTTGGTTAACTATCAGAACGTATCTGCAATTAGCAGCTTATAGTGAACAGCCCAAACGCAACCCTCCACCAGCTCCCATGCACCAACCCCTCCTCTTGGACCACTTGGCAGCTAAAAGAAGTGTGCCCTGAAAGAGCATGGTGGCTAGGACCCTGTCCCATCACTTGTTGCCAGCACTGTAACGGCTATTCACCATCACCTAATATTTGTTAGGTGACTCCAATATGCCAGAACAATTGACACTGATCACATACATCCTCTTGGAGGGATGAGAAGTGAATTTTCAAAGTGATTATAGAAGTTGCTGATGGTATATTGGAATGAGCACTGGTCTCATTCATGCAGAATTCTGGTCTACTGGTCTAAAAAAGAATGCTGCTCTCACTCAGGCACCAAGCGCGATCAGCAGCAGCGCTCATTTGGTATTCACTGAGACCTGTTGTTTCACCATTTGCTGCCGCCATGTGTCGGGATGCTTAACTTAGATGGGCAGGGTAGGACTAATGAGGAGCTAGTGGAACTGCATACTGGTCCCTGAAACTGCTGCAATAAAGTGTATTTTGGTAGTGGGTGCAATGTGCAGAAACTAGACTGCAACAGTTAAAGACTGGAGTAAGGATCTCAAGACTATGAAAGAGAAAAAACAGACAACAGCCTAAAGCAGCAGAAGGACAAGAAATTTCTGGCTCTTAGTATTGTTTTGTCAAGGTTAGATTAAATCATCACTAAACACAACATACCTGGAAGGAACTATGGGAAGAATGCTTTATTAAGGGAATTTACTGATGACTACAATTTTTCTTGAATCCAAGAAAAAATGGACCGAAGCCAGAGGGCTACAGAGAAAGCTCCATCGGCCAGGGGGTGTGTATTGCATGTTGGGGGCCTGGGTTTTATCCTTGCAGTGCAAAAGTCCCCTGAACACTGTTGGCAGGACCTTGTCCAAGCATCAAACTAGGAGTTATCTGAGCAACTCAGAATCTGGCCTCAAAACCAAAAATAAATCAATAAAATTTTTTCCTTGACATGGAAGATAAATATGTGAGATGGTGAAGAGAAAGTCAATTATAAACAGCAGTAAGTGACGGGGACTCAGTTCTTAGCTTTTAAGAGCTCTACACAGTATGTAACTGAGCAATAGAGAACATAAGAAGGTGAGAAGCCAAGATGTCGTAGCTACCGATAACAATATTATTTAAGTGGATGTTAACTGGTTCAAGAACCCAGGGGCTGGCCCCTATGGAAAATTAATCTACAGGGCCAGAGCGATAGCCCAGCGATAGGCGCTTCCCTTTGCACGCAGCCGCTCCAGCCGCCCTGGGTTGGATCCCTGCAGCCCAGCTGGTCCCTCGGCGAACCGGCCAGGAGTAACTCCTGAGTGCAGAGCCAGGAACAACCCCTGAGCGTCGCCGGTGTGACCTAAAAAAGAAAAAACTGATTCTCAGACTCCAAAAAATTGCTATCTATAATCACATATCCATTCAACTCTATACGCCTTTCATATGCTTCAACATCTTAAGAATTTTAGGTGGTAGGAGGAAAGGTAATAATATAAAGTGCCCAGAGCCAGGAAAGTGCCTCAAGAGGCTGGAGTGTATGCTATGCATAAAAGAGCCCTGGGTTCGAAAGCATCACATGTACAGTGTATACCACTGGGAGGAGAACCTTTAGATGTGGGTCAAACAACTGGGGAAAAATTAGATTTCCAAAAGGCAACTCCTCAAAGCAACGAAATTAGAATAGCAATGTATTTCAGCAATGAGTATTTGGCTAGGGCAGAATAGAGTACATGTTTTGTGTGGGAGTTAAGCAAAGAAAAGAGAGAAGAGAAGAGGTTAAGTATTCTAACCATATTTCCTGGACAATACCATAGAGTTAAAGAGCACAGGGCCAGAGTGTGATAGGACAGTGGGTAGGGCATTTGCTCTTGTATGTGGCTGACCCAGGTTCAATCACCAGTATCCCATAAGGCCCTTGAGCCTACTCAAGAGTGAGCCCAGGAGCACAGAGCCAGGATAAGTCCTGAATACAGTCAAACACTCTCAAAGCCAAGAATCCTTACCGTTAGTAGAATTATACTTGGTGGCTCTCATGGTACTCTGGTGGCAGTACTATCTCGGGTCCATGACAAACTCCTCCATCAAAATCAGAATCTGGGGCCCTCTCACTGTGAAGTGCCATTCGAAAAGGTTATCCGGAACAAAACAGTAACCAGCAAGGAATCAACATTAAATAGTTTACCTTAAATTATCAATGAATGCTACGCTATAGAACAGTTCTAATGCACAAATATTTTTACATACGAAAAGTTATAAACAAACACTTATCTAATATCCGCATGCCATAGTCCTTTTAAAACAGATGAACTCAAAAACACCTGACTACTATTACCATTCATAACACAGACATAATTAAACTGTAAATTAACCTTTGAATAATAATAATTCGATAACTAAGTTCAATTTAAGAAACTCAAGGTTCATTCATATGGTATGTGAGTCCCACAATATCAGTAATATTGTATACATAGTACTTTGCATCATCATTACAGTTACTGAGTACTTTCAGAGTTGGTGCAAAATAATTCTGCACATGTATCACACCCTTATCTTCACTACTAGCAAAAAGCTGAACTGATCACATTTAAACTTTCTCCTTTTACAGAGAAAAGCTGAAAAGGTATTTATACAAACCACCAAAGTAGTAGCCAAAGATGCTTAAGCAATCTTCCAAATTATTCATAGTCTGGGGGTCTCTCCAATTCCTCTCCCTCATACTCAACACTGGAAACGACCTCAGCACCTGACATATCTCTGACAGACAAGGGCCTCTCTAAACGCGTGGTTCCAAAAAGACTAATGAAATACCTAGGAATATAGAGAAGGAAACGTAACAATAAACCACATCAAACATCTATAATGGGAGGCCAATGAAAAGTAACTTAAGGGGAATTTGTTTAAAATATTAAAATCTAGATGTAAAAGCTAGAGATAGAAACTAACCTCTAAAGGCTGTGCATGGTAATGATCTGTTGGATCTCTTCAATTCTGCCGCTTCTTTCATTAAACGCTTAACAGCTAAAATAAAAATTGTAAGGTAGAGACATTTAAAATATGCTTTTCCCACATGATCAGCACAGTTAAAACTATAACAAAGGAGCTTCTATTTCCTAGTACAGGGTTACGGCTTTGTTTGCATAAGGTCACACCAGGAGCAGCCTCCAAAACTGCCCATCAGCTCAATAATTTCAAATTACCCTCCAAAAAGATTTTCAAACCCAACTAACAACTCTCAAGTCCCGGGCAAATGTGCAGAGGACTAATTCAACCTGAGCGATAAAAGCCTGATAGGTAATACTAATATAATTGAGGGTAAAGAAAGGTAATGGTAGGTGGCAGGGCAAGAGATAAAATTACACGGGAGAGCTCATAGGTACTCTCTTAATTTATATAGGTACTTCAATGTATGCACACTAACTATTAACTCCCACAACGGCAACAAAAGCTCAGAGGTAAAAGTACTATTTTTATCCCCTTAAGTTGTTCCAGAGGAAGAAATTAGTGACACTACATAATTTGTCCAAGGTCACAGAAGCTACTTAATGATAGAGCTGACGCTTTACGGCGGCCCCCTAGCCCAATTAATTCTATTAGTGGTGACTCCTAGGATGCAGCTCCAAATGACAGGGACATTGCAGACACCATGTTCATGGAGGTCCTGGGTTCCAAGCCAGGCACTATTTCCTCCCTCTGCCTCCTCCAACCCGGACCCCACACCAATCCCAAACCGTATACTCCATGTCTTGGGGTTGGTCCATCTGTTGTGCTGAATTTCTGGGGTGTCAAAGCCCTAGAGGTCACTGACTCCCCACACAACCCCTAATTAGCAAAGACAAGTAGAGTCACCCAGGCAGTGCACACAGGATAAGGACCTAGGCGTTATATCTCACATCGTCCCAGGAAGCGACGCTTCCGTCTCCAAGCAGTTTCGTTTCCCACAATTAAAAGCACCTGAGGTTAAATGCCCCTTCACTCCCTTTCTTTTCTTCTCCCTTGCTCAGTTAATGCATAAGTAATTCCAACTCCTTAAACCTATGCTGAATGAAGGCCAGCTGTCTTATCACACTCCATCTACATTCTACTATTCTCTTTCCTCCTCTGATCCCCAAACTGCTCACACCTCTGATTCTTTTTAGTGGTTGCCAGCCATGAGAGAGAGGGTGTAAAGCACCCTTGTGCAAAGTAGCTCTCATAGGGCTACCTTCAGTGATGCTCAGATCACTACTTCTTGGCGTAGCTCCAGGAGAGCCACATGGAGGGCCTGGAAAACATCGAATCCGTGGCTGGTTTTGCTGTAAGGCAATCACCCTAGTAGTCTGTACAACCTCCTCCAGCCCCAGCATCTCAAATTCCAAGTGCTAAAAACGCCAGGATGGGGGGTAAGTGGATAGCAAGGCTCAAACTCTCAACAGCTTCACGAGTCCTTTGAGCAGACAGAAGAGACCTGGTGAGGGCGTGCGTGGAGCCGAGAGAGCCGCAGGTGAGGGTCTCAGAGGCCTTGGGCCCCCGCAATTTGGGATCTCGAACACTGAGTCCTGCAGCCAACTGCGGAGTGGCCCAGAAACAACAGAGGGAAGTCACACAGGAGGCAGTGGAGGGTCAGGTACCGGTGCCTCGAGAGACAGCAGAATGAAATACAGGAAACCCACAGGAACGTTATGCAGGAGCTAGCTGGGCTGGAAGGCCATTGAGGATGAGGTGAACCTATATGCGAAAAGCAGGGGATGTGCTGGGACTTTCACAAAACGATTCTCAACAGCTGGAGAAAATATACCGAATGCCTGGCCATCTGTCAGAACACACTGCATGTTTTTTCTTGGGGTCACACCCAGTGATGCTCAGTTACCCGGCCTGCTCTCAGAATTACTTGGCACCGCGTGGGGACTATATGGGATGTCGGGATCAACCTGGGTCAGCTTGCGCAAGCGCAAACGCCTACTCCCGCTGGGACTATTGCCCTCAAATTCTACACTCTCGGCATTTCTTTCTTCTTTTGCTTTTGCTTGGCACCTGACGCATGCTCAGGGGCTACTCCCCTTGGTGCTCAGCTTGGAGTGATGCAAAAACAAACCCGGATTGGCTGGGCGTAAGGTAAATGCCCCTCCCTTTATACATGTTTTTAAATACCTAACTTTTGGATTACTTAACACCTGTCTTTCCACCAAACTACCATCATCGCAGTTCTCAGGGCTTAGCACACACAATAGCACTCAACCACGAGGAGTTTTAATGTCTTTTCCCAACAAATCCCCTTCCAAGGATATAATTAAAGGCAATGGTTTTCTACACTTGTTTGACAATAAGCTAAAAACCTCTTCGTTCAAAGGAAAGCTAATGAGAATCTCCAATGTACAAATAATAGCTGTCTTGGTAGAAGACAGCATCGCAGGATCTCTTCACAGACCACTTATTCCTCTTCTTCTGCCTATTCTAAGGGGCCCATGCAAAACTCTGAGGGCCAGAGAGCGGAGCAGGGAGACCGGACGGCACGCTCTGCACGCAGGGAGGCCCGTGTTCAATCCTTCTGCCTGGTTCCCCAAACACTCAGATGGAAATAGCCCTCTGAACAAAACAAAACAAAACAAAGCCACGCTTTGGGTCAGGGAAAATGCCCAAGTGGGACAGAGCCGCATAAAGGCGCTGCGAAGAGGTCAGAGTCCAGTCCCAGACACCTCTACGGACCCCCTCACGAATGGAGGAAAGGTAGCCCCCAGCACTGCCGGGCGTGGCCCAAATCCCTTCTCCTCTTGTGCTATACGCATATATGTCAGTATACACAGATATCGCCTGCTTAGTATTGCTATCAGTACAAGAGAGAAGTCAATTCAGAGACCTGGAACTACTGACACTTCACAGCAGACAACAACTACAGACAGCAGTGCTCTTCACCCCGCCTCAGCTGACTGAACTGAGCTGCAGAGGCCAGTGTCTAAGTCACCATATAACCTTATTGCATCTTCACCTTTCCCCACTAAGCTTGCACTCAGCTTCCTGACAGAAAAAATACGTCATGATGAGCCTGGTTCAAACTAAGGTTCAGGCCATATATGCCAGGGGTCACCCTGAGCCCAGAGGCAGTACCTGAAGAGTGGCCCAACCCCATGCCACAGTAGGGCCTCTTCAGACCATTCTAAGGGTCCCATGCAAAATTAGTGGGCCAGAGAGCCGAGAGCAAAGCAGACGGAACTGTACGCTCCGTGATCGGAGCCCGCGCTCAATCCTTCTGCGTATGGTTCGCCCCAAAACACTCTTCCTCCCAAACATGTGAATTAGAATTCTAAGTGAACAAGTCACTTAATCTTATTCTATCTTAATGCTTATATTCGTTTCAAGTGGGAGTGAATTTCTTCACATAAAGGAACCATAGAGTATACAGAAGTTAAGGAGTTTGTTTTTGCATTTCACGGCCGCACCCAGGTCTGGCCCTGGCATCCCATATGGTCCCCGTGAGCACGCCTGTGAGTATCCCTGGAGTGCAGAGCCAGGAGTAACCCCTGAGCACTGCTGAGTGGCAAAAAAAAAAAAAAAAAAGAAGCGAAGACGCTGTCTTGGCGGGTGACTGACCCAGCCCAATTCCAGGCCATTGAGAGGCCCTGGGTACCACCATGTGTTATCCCCTGAGTCCAAATCCAGGAGTGAGCCCTGAGAATTGCTGTGTATATGAGCCAGAAAAACAGTGCGATTTTTTTTTTTGGCTTTTGGGTCACACCCATGCATGCTCAGGGGTTACTCTTGGCTCTGTACTCAGGGACTACTTCCCTGAAGTGCTCAAGTGACCATATGGGATGCCGGGACTAAACCGGGTTGGCCACGTGAAAGGTAAATGCCCTTCCCACTTTGGGCTGACTCATCGCCTGGACCACAAAAAAATCTTTTCTTTTTACATATTTTTTTCTTTTTGCTTTGCATTCCTCGCAGAAGGTCGTGTTTCAGATCGAAACATAAGGCTTGCTCATTGATTTTCCGATTGATTTTCCGAGGCACAAAAATCATGCCCCTCGGGCTGGAAGTGGATAGCAGCGGAAGGGCATTGCTCGCACGCCGCCTAGGGTTCGATTCCCTGACATCTGAGGCGCGGGGTCCCTCAGCTAACTGGTGTGAGTAATTCCTGTGTGTAGTTGCTGGAGTAAACTACACTGAGCACGCCGTGTGCGAGATTCCAAAAAAGTAAAAAAAACAGACAACCTCTCTGCCTTCAGGCACTTTTTTACCAACACCCTTGGCCCCCAAAGAGAGTAATATCCATGCTGCTCAGTCATGATTTTAATTCTCTGCCCCGCAATCAGGGCTAGAAAGGAAGCCCCGCCTCCCAGATGTCGCCCTCATTACCACACTGATTAGAGGTGGTGCCAGTTCCACTCCTGCCCCTTTCTTCTTATCTCTTTGCAAGGTTATTCACTGGAACTCCCAGCTTCTTGGGTGGGGAGAAAAAAGGTGCCAGGAAGAGGGGGATTAAAAGCAAGCACCTGCCTTTCGGTTTCCATGCCTCTCCGCTTTTTCTCAAGCCCATGATGACTCTTGGAAGCAGGCTGGGGTGGGCTCCGGTGGGCCCAGGTATCTCGCATTTTTTCACATGGCCTATGCTAGCTCACTGACCGCCACCCAGTTTGCGCCTGTTTTGGAGACAAAAGCTTCGCCAGCTACAGTGGGGAATTTTTTTTTTTTTTGGCTTTTTGGCCATAAATTCGGCAATGCTCAGGTACCCCGGCCTCTACACTCGTGAATTATCCTTGGTAGTGCCCGAGTGACCCATATGGTATGCTGGATCAAAACCTGAGCCGGTCAGATAAAGTGAACAGCCTCTCGCTGGTCTGCTGGACTATTGTTCGCCCCAATATAAAGGGATCTTTCAAAGGGTCACTTTCGCTATGTACCATTACTTTGGTTAAAAATATCTTGTATCATTGATCTCCAAACTATGGGTCGCTTGAGGACAGGTAGTGGGTACAACGCGACATAAACACAATTCCTTAAACAAACTGGCCTCTTTTTTGCCCCATTGAAGGCCAAGTACCCCAGACAAAAAATCTAAGGGTCAGCATGTTTCGCTCAGAGAGATCCCACTAAGGCATCCGTCTAACAGTATCTGGGCTTTTACTTATTATTTGGGTGGGAGGGCTAATACTTCCTGCAGTGCTCAGGGTACCATGCAATGCTGGGGCTCATACCTGAGGTTCCCACATGCAAAAAACATGCTCCCTTAAGCCACCCATCTGCGGCTCTGGTGGTAATGTGCTTAACAATGAGTAAACAGCAACAGAAAAATAAAAGACTTGGCTCCTTTGTTCTTCAAAAAGTTCGGGGGGAGAAAGACCCAAACAACAGTTACAGGGTTAAGAAGCTGGCCTCGAATGCAGTCAACTCATGCCCCATCTGCTGGGAGTATCCCCACTACAGCGTAGTGGCCCACGCCTCCCCCAAAAAAAATTACAAGACAAAACATTGGACTAAGTATAGATAAATAAGTATGCAGCACTTAACTCTAATCTGCCTTTGTAGTTTCCAAAGTCTGGAACTTGAAAATAAGGCATTAAAAGGACAGCGATGTTATGGAGCTCAAGTGAGTAGTACAACACGTGTGGGCGCTCGCTCAGGCCAGCTGACCTGCAGGTTCAATCCCCAGCATGCCACATGGTTCCCCACGCCTCTGCCAGGAGTGATCCCTGAGCAGAGACAAAGGCACAAGCCCTGAGCATTAAAGTGGGAAGTCCCCTCGTGGAAAAGACACAAACCATGGAGAAGCAAACCAAACACAGGTTCTAACAGGGCGTGTTATAGGTGGAAAGTGGCAATATTCCTCTGGACTGGGCGTGGAAAAGCGATGACACAGAAAACTGCTGGAGTGGAAACGTGGAGCAGCGCAAGAGGAGGCCGGTGGGGAGATAACGCACCAAACTTTAAGAGAGGTAATCTTCGTAGGGGCAAGCAAACAGTTTTGCTTTCTAACCTTTATCCACAGCTACCAGGAAGTAAATGAAAAATTCCTTTCTATTTCTGAGAGGTGACACCGATTTTTGTCTCTTTATTTGTTGACTAGGGGTTAGTTGCCCTGGTGGTGTTCTTGGGAGTGCCCGCCCAGTGAAACAGCAGTGGGTGGTACCCATATGTAGTATGCCTCCCGGCCGTAAGCTGGCTACAAGCCCTACTCTTTCTTTGTGTTATTTCTCAGCCCCAGCTTTATTTTAGTTGAATTCAGGGCAATAGTAAACTGCTCTTAGGTATATGGCTGTGTGTAAACAGAGCCCGCAGTAATGGTGTGCTGGTAGATTGCTCTTTGAAGTATGTGCATGAGGAAAGGAGAGATGAAGCTGGGGTGGTGTCTTGTAAGCACATGTGGATCATGCTAAAAACACTACAGACTGAGAGAAACATTTTTTACCTCTATCTCCTTGAAGCTTTCAGTCATCTAATCCGCCTTTCTCTGTGGAACTAAAATGATCCACACAGTAACAAAAATGGTGGGATGCCCTCCTTCCAGGTTTTTTTTTTTGTTTTTGCTTTTGTTTTTTGTTTTTTTTTTTTTTTTGCTTTTTGCCTACACCCGGCAATGCTCAGGGGGTTTCTCCTGGCTCTGCACTCAGGAATTACTCCTGCGGTGCTCGGGAACCATATGGGATGCCGGAGGATCGAACCCAGATAAATTTCACCAAGGCAAACTCCTCACTCCACCCGCTTTCGCACTTTGCCAGCCCCCAGTTCTCTTTTTTAAAAACAGCACACTACCTTTGAGGAAATGAAACTGAAAAGAAGTAAATAAAGGCACTCTACAGCTGTGGAAGCTTACTGTGGGTCACTGCTCAGCCAGCTGGACAGCAGGTGTGTACTTGGAGAAGTATGAAATTCCAGGAAAAAGTTTTAAAGCTTATTTTACCGCCCATGTGAATCACCACAACCTATGGTGAATCTTTGGCGCAGTGCCCTCTCGACAATGTCCTGGGGCCCCACCCAAAGGCACTCCCTCATTTGCATTATTCCTCCCCCGTAACCGCCTCTAAGGATTTAAGAAGCCTCAACACAGCTCCCATGGGGGGGGCTCCCTCTTCCTTTCTTTGCGTGTGTGTGTGGGTGGGGTGGGGGGAGAGTAGCAGCAGGGGGTCCCATACACTGGTCTCTGTAAAAGAGACCAAAGGGCCAAATGGGCAAACAGGTCGGACAGTTCAAGCGACCAGTCCCATGACCCGGTGCTAGGCATCAGGGCCCTCTAGGGCGACCCAGTCATGACTTGAGGGCCTGATAATACTGAAGAATACACTCGGAATATACCCACTCCAACCCATGGAGCCATCTCCCTTCTGTAGGGCTTTTTAACCGTACAGAGTTTTACTTGGAATTTTGCCACAATGTGAACAGTTTAAGTACTGTATCAGAAAACCTGAAAGGGAAGGGATCTTTAGCCATCGGGATGGCTGAAACTGGAAAGTGCGTGCTTTGCGTAAAGCAGGAGCCAGGAGCCGGACCCCCGTGGACCCCTTGCTACTGCTCACGGATGAGTATAAGACCCCAGCTCTCGGAGACCCTTGCACTGTCAACAGCGTTTGATCTCCTGGGCTTCATGGGAAGGCGCATGCAGGCACTACAACTCAGTGTGAGAGAGACCCCAAGGGAGGGGCACAAGCAAGCACCCACATTTTTCCCTCAGTCATCACAACAAACAAGTAGCAAATAGGGGCTGGAGCAACAGTTTACATGGTAGGGCATTTACCTTGCACACAGTCAACCTGGGTTCAATCCCGGGCTCCATATGGTCTCCCAGGCACTGCCAGGAGTAAACCCTGAGTATCACGGGTGTGATGCCCAAAAACAGACATAAAAAACAAACAAAAACAAGAAACAAACAGTAGCAACAGAGGGGAGGAAAGTACACATTTAATGCAAAATTTTTAAACTTCTTCTGGCGGACAGTGGGAGTGACAGCACGTGGCCCCGTTTGATTCCCCCGGCACCCCATATGGCCCCCAAAGTCCTGCCAGGGGATGATCCTAGGCACAGTCAGGTGTGGCCTCAAAAGCAAAAAACATGCTTTTAAGCAAAGAGGTGCTGTGGCAATAGTATAGTGGGGAGGGCACTTTGCCTTCCATGGCTGACTTGGGTTCTATCCCCAGCATTCCTATTGCCCAGGCCCGCCTTACAGGAGTGATCCTGAGCACAGAGCAAGGAGTAAGCCCCAGAATACTGCTGGGTATGATGCCAAAATTAAAAAAAAAAAAAAAAAAAAAAATTAAGTTTCTCTTTTCTTTTCTCTTTGTCTTGGAGCAGGGTGGGAATCTGAAACCCATTAAAACTGACCCAAGGGCGGAGCAATTGCACACAAAGCGGGTAGGTAGGGATTGCACGTGAAGCCCACCCGGTTCGTTCCCCGACAATCCCATATGGTCCCGCTTCTGGTGGAGATAATTTCTGAGCATTGCCGGGTGTGACCCAAAAAGAGCAAAAAATAAATTAAAATTAAAACAAAAATAAAACTGACCCGAATCAATATAATTCCACAGCCTCCACTAGTTAGTGTTTATGTTTTTTGGTTTTTTTTTTTTTGGCTTTTTGGTCATACCAGGACGCCTCAAGGGTTATTCCTGGCGGAGCTCAGGGGATCATGTGAGATGCCCGGGATCGAAACCGGGTGGGCTGCGTGCAAGGCTAACGCCCCTATCCGCTGTGCCATCGCTCCGCCCGTTTTTTTTTTTTGACAAGTTTTCAGGATTGCTCATCCAAGCACACATCTTAGGTTGACAGCACTCACATAAATAAAACTCAGTTCAATCAATGTCCTCGGGTTTTCCTGCACATTTAAAGTGCTAAAAAGGGACCCCGAGACCTGCACTAGGACGTGACCCCGAGGCAGGGCACTTCCCTAGCACGCCAGAGACCTCGGGGTGCAACTGCCGGCAGGTCAAAAAAAATAGTCCTGAAGGGGGTACGGCTCTAAGGGTCAACTGTGCACGGGGGTGGGAGGGCCTGAAGGGGCTGCCGGGTCCTATCCAAAGCCGCTGCTCTTGAAAAGGAGGAAAAAGCGGTAGCAGCCAAGAACTGGTTCAATCGCGGACACCCCCGGGTTCTGATTTGGGGCTCAAACTGCGGCGTTTCGTCTTCCTGGCCAATCAGCCACGGCGCTGATGGAAGAAAGAACCACTTCCAGAGCCCAGAGAGTCGTGTTCAGACACGGGCCTCGATCCGCAGGAGCCGGTGACTTCTACCCCCCGCGCGGGCCGGGAAAGCCCCAGAAAGGGATGTGCGGCCGGGCTGGGTCCGGAGGGGGAAAAGCCCAGAAGGACGCGGCTCCGGGAATTCACCGCTTTCGTGCGGAACTCGGCCTTCGCGCAGGCGAGCCGCCGGGGCCCCATCCTCCAACACGACACCCCGCAACTCCGAAACGCCCCCAACGGAGCCGGCCAACAGCCCGTGAGCCGGGGCCGCAGTAACGACCGGGCTCGGGGGAGGCAGGGACGCGGGCGCGGGTGGCCGCTGTCCCTTTTACACCTACGGTGAGCCCAGGGACCCGGCCCGACGCGACAAGGAAGAGGAGCGGAGGAGCCCGGGGACTGAGAGGAAAGGGGGGCGTAGGGGCGCGGGCCCGTCCCCAGACCCGCACCCGCCGGCGCCCCGCCGCCCTGCCCTGCCCTGCGGCCTGCACCACCCGGGCAAGGCGGCGGCCTCGCGTAGAGCGCGACACCGGCCGGGGGCGCCTCGAGTGCCGGGTGCCGGCGCGCTGGATCCCAGAGTCCAGGCTCCCTCCTCGGCAGGTGGGGCCGCCCCCCTCCCCGGCCGGACCCCCGCCACCGCGGACCGCGTCCAGCCCCTGCGCTCTCACCCGGACTCTTCAGGTTGTAGCGGGTCTCCATGACGCCTCGCAGGCTCGGCCCCGAGCCCGCCGCCGCTCGCTTCAGCGCGGCCTCAGCTAGTCCCCGGGAGCGTCCGCACACCGCGCCCAGCCGCGGCCCCGAGCGCCCACGGGACGCGGAGGCTGAGGGAGAGGCGCGGGATCCGCTCAGGCGCCGCCTCCCCTGAGGGGCCGGGCAGGCGCCGGCGCCGGCCGCGGCGTGGCTCCGGCGGGCGCGGGGGCTGGGAGTCCGCCTGGCCGCGGGCCCAACCCCCGCCGTGCCGCCCGGCCTGCGTCACCCCGCCCTCGCCCGGCGCTTGTGAAGTCGCCCTGACGTGGCAGTCCCTTCGTGGCGGCCGCTCCGGGGGACACGCCACCTGCCCGCCGCAGCTGCAGCACACGCCCCAGCCCCAGCTCGCGGGCTTCAGAAGTGGGTCGCGCCCTCCTCTGAACTGCTTTGTGTGCAGAGCCGGGCGCTGGTCGCGGTGCAGAGACGCGAGAGCAGCCCGGGGGGTCAGTCCCGGCTTTGCAAAGGTTCTCTAACCCGGGTCGCGCACGGAGCTCAGGTCTGGGAACCTGCCCCGCACACCTGCCTGGCTGCTGAGCCCGCGCCCGGATAAAGAGGTTCCTTGGGGACAAGCCCCAAGCTAAGAAACCGGCTAGCCCGCGAGAAACGGATTGTTTGGTTTGTTTTTGTAGGAAAGGAACTCCGGGAGCACGCTTAAAGGTGGAGTGAGTTGCAGACTGGTGAGTGCAAGAGTAATCAATAAATCGCACTCGCGCACGCGCACACACGCGCGAAGAGTATGTTGCAGACTGGTGAGTTGCAGAATGGTGAGTGCCAGAGTAATCAATAAATCACACACACGAAGAATGTGTTGCAGACTGGTGAGTGCCAAAGTAATCAATAAATCATACACTCGCGGGGGGTGCTGAAGAGACTGTACAGCAGGTAGCGTGCGCGCACACTCGTGGGGGGGTGCTGGAGCATAGAGCAGCAGGTAGGTAGGGTGCTTGCTTGCTTGCACTGAGTCGATCTTCTTCATGCTCCCCACCCCCACCCCAAGTGATCTCTGAGTGTAGAGCCAGGCGTTCTGTCCAACGCCAGGTGTTCAGCACCCCCCGCTGGTCCCTTGAGGTGCACTCCATATTATCTGTAGAGTTAGGACAGAGGATAAGACCCTTGCCTTGGGCATGGCCAATCCTGGTTCCATTCCAGGAATATACGTGGCTCCCAACCAGGAGTGATCCCTGAGCACGACTGGGTGTGACCCAGGTAAAAAACAAAACAAAAATTCTGATTAAATATGCTTCAGGGAAATGTAAGGGAGGCACCTTGTCTGGACATGTCATGTCTAGACATTTTCTACCATCCTTGCTCAGAGAGGTTTCCTGGTTTAGAAATTTGAACTCAGCCCTTGTTTTCTGTCTAATGTGTTTCAGCACCACTGGGTGCTCACAACAACCTTGAAAACAAAACAGAGGGGCCAGAGAGATAGTGCAGTGGGTAGGGTATTTGCCTTGCCGTGGTTTGATCCTGGGTTCAATCCCTGGCATCTCATGGTCCCCGAGCACTGCCAGGAGTAATTCTTTTTTTTTTTTTTTGGGTCACACCGGCTATGCTCAGGGGTTTCTCCTGGCTCTGCACTCAGGGATTACTCCTGGCGGTGCTCAGGGGACCATATGGGATGCCAGAGATCGAACCCAGGCCGGCATAGGCCGCC